>JAQJVL010006039.1:0-31455 GCA_035578905.1 Stictocephala bisonia
ACTATTTAAGAGGACAATCTTTAATAGATTTTTTGGCGTAAACAAGAGGAAAAACTCAACGGTTCTTTCTTAATCAATATCCTTTTTTAATTCATTTGTTTATTTTAAAAATTATTCACATACAAAAAATTGTCATCACCAAAATTGTCACATACGAAAAAAATACCAAATTGCTTTTTGGAGTTAAGAGTCAAGATGTATATGCATTGGCTTCCCTACTAAGAATGAAGCTCATTAATAAATTTAGTGAAAAATAATTATTGTTATTTTTAGAGCTTTTAATTTAGTATTTATAATGCAAAGTCGAATTCTCTTTTTTTAGAAAAAATTAAAATAAGTATCGAGAGATTAATTTATAATGTTTTTATTTTTATAAATATAACTTTAAGGTGTGATCTGAATCAATTATTTTTAATTTTCTATTTAAAATGAATAATCATTTAACATATTTTTATGATAGTCATCACAATTGTACCATATTTAAATAATAGCTGATATTTTAAAACTAATAAAGAAAACGGTTTGACATATCTTTGTTTTATAGATACATCTTTAAATTTAAAAACAACTAGGAGTTAATATACTGAATTAATGTTAGCGCAATCCTGTAATCCAGCTACTTGGGAAATGAGGTGATAATTTACATCCTTAGCAAATTTACCTTGAATTGGATTCAACTTGGGGGGGGGTCATCATCAGTGTGGACACTCTGGTCGGAGCTCATCTTGAACTGACAAGAATTTCAACACAGCCAACAAAATATAACATACATCACTGCCTTAGAGTCCATGACAAACTGTAGATATCTCATCTTCCTTCGTCATTAGGCTAAATAATTGGCCCTTTCTGAGGTCAAGAGTCAATCTTAGTTGGAAACCAGACTACACAGCTCACCCCAACTCATATTTCATTGCAGTCATCATTTATGTTCGCCTTAAAATACATAACAGTTTATATCACTGTCTAATATTTGAGTTTAAATTCTAGATTCTGTACTATTTACACAAAGCAGAACACACTGATGAATAGAAATTGAAAACAGTGAAACTTTACACAGCACTGTGTAAAATTTTAAGATCCTTAAAACATAGATTTAAATATAAATTCTTTATGACTACAATTTCATCATGTTAAAACCTGAGAATATCTTTGTACTTGGTTGGATCAATACCATCGTATATTCATGAGTGGGTGGGTCAATTATATAGGCTCAGAACGCACATACTAAGTGGTGTATGTTGACGAAAACAACATACACCACTGTCAGGAAACAACTCTGAATTATACATTTGAATCTTTTAACCTGTCAATAAATTTGTAGTACATCCTGATATTTCTTTGATAAATTAACCTGAAACTATTGGATTTGCTCCGAGAACTCTTACATTGCAATAATAAATATTAACTACCAACAATAACGCTGACAAAATGAACATTCCATATCACAATGACCACTATCACAATATTATAGTAAATTATGTTCAGCCCTACTACGATATTGTTAGGGAAATCCTTGAAGGTACCAGCAGATGTCTGTGTAAGTAGAATGATGACTGTCGTCTGATAAGACGTTGACAGGGATGTGGGCTACTGCGTCACAACCCGCCATTGCTGACAACTGTTGCACTGATCTCGACCTTCCAGCCAGCCACATCAGGCATGAGTGCCACGCTGGCGGTGACTAGTTACACTTAAAACATCATATCTCGCTGATTGTACATCTGATTTTTATAAACAAGATATAGTTAGATTTGTAATAAAATTGCATAAAAATCGTTGTCCACATAATTAAATTTAAAACTATTGTATCCGTTCACTGAATATTTGACTCCAGTTACCATTAAAAAAATACTTTAATCACTATGTTTTTTTTTTATTTATTAAAACATAGCAACAATAAGTATTTTGAAAAAAACTGTTTTTCTGTTAAATAGTTTTTAAAGTTATTTCGTTTTCAATTCAAAATTCAAAATTGTGGCTGACTATGTAACGAAGAGTTTTGGACCTATGTTTACAAAAACTTTGTGCCTTATTTGATATAAGGAACAATTAGCTAAATTTTTTAAAGACATTTTCTAAACCCCAGTGCAATGTCGGTTATTGTTGGTTTGTTAAGACCATAGTGTTATTTTAAGCCTAAAATTCATTTAGACACATAGTCAGACTTCTCAGAGGTTCATTTTGGAATATTCAAGGATAGTTAAAAAAAAATTATCATAAATATTGTATTTGTTAGTAATAGTATTTAGTATTCAGTATTAACAAAAGAAAATATAAGTAAAGTCAGTTGTAAATAAATGTAATATGAATCTGTCATTAAAGTCTATAAAGTGAAATGAAATGAAAACTTGCTTTATTGACAACGTCTACAAATGGTGAGGCTAGGTTTAGTAAGTATATAAAAATAAACAAAATTTAAAACAGAGGAAAATTCCAATTAATCTAGTAATAACAGTCATACATTGCTATAAACGTACTCCCTGTCCCGCGAGGCCGACAGCAGAGTACGCTGCAATCAGTCTGCAAGCTCAACCGTCATGTTCTTGACAACAACGTCGCAATAGTAAAAGTGGGGAAATATTAGAGTTTTTACAAGCATCTCTTTCATGTTCAAGAGTAAATAAACATCAAATCTTTTAATACTATGAATGCCATAAAATACTCTATTACAAGTTTGGTTAGTGTAATCTGGCCAGGTTAAGTGCTTTATCAGTGTCAGGTCAAGGTTCTTGACTTTGTTATTGTATGGAAGTTGGTGGTTGCTGAGCATTGTAAGTCAAAATTGAGATTTCTCAGTAATCTAGGAGAACCTATTAAAATGGCTTGGGTTTAGTTTTCGTTTCAGTCCATGTTTGTAGGCCAAAGTTCCAATAGCGTCATTTCATCGTTCATGTTAGTAACGGTCCTTGGTACGTCAGTTATAGAACAGTGACAGTAAATCTGTAGATAGTCACCACACAGGTGAAATCTAGAATGCTTGCACCTAACCAACAATAACAACTACAAAATTACATGTAAAAATATAATAAAACGAATAAACTAACTGTACTAGCACATTTTTTATTACAATATTGGCACAAAATGCACAAATATATTACAATACAAGTACAAAATGCACAAATATTATGGTGATCGATTACGGTGAACAGCGCTCACCTTCCTCAGACCAGAGAGATTCACAAAAGAGGGATTCATTCTTTTGTGAATCCCTCTGGTCTGAGGAAGGTGAGCGTGGTTCACCGAAATCGATCCCCATAATATTTATGCATTTAGTACTTGTATTGTAATATATTTCTTCTTTTTGTGCTTATATTGTAATAAATTTGTGTTGTGTGACGTTTACTTGTACTGTATATATATACCAACACGTATTATGCTAATTAAAAAACTATTTGTAAATGATAAAAAATGCTGCGAAGATTCACTCGGTATACCCCGAAGAAAAGCCAACAACAGAAAAAAAACTTGCTTGTTTCTCCCTCTTTAAAATGAATATAAATTTGTTATCTCTATTGCCGTATATTATTAGTTATAAAGGATTCTATTGAATAACAGGACGTGCTTTTTAGCACGTGGTTTTAATCCTGTAGTGTTACAGAAGAAGCCGAAATGTTGTTTTGTGTTAAAGCTAATGTGTATAAGTAACGGAATTTTATTTTCTTAAAAGTAAATTACTACCAAATTAAATATCAGATGGAGTTGGTTGTCCAAATCAGGTTTGTTTCTAACTATTTCATCTTATCATTTTAACATAATATTATTTTCACATTCCATATGAGAAGATAACCAATCTAAATCTAGATTTAAATAGGACATTTTGACTCTACGCCGGCTCATAACCAATTAAAATAGAATGGGCTTTATCTCAAAAGCAACATTTTATCAATATTTAAACAATAAAACTCTGCACATAGCTATCAAATAATACTCATTCCCGTATATACAAAAACATACACGCTGATATATATATATATATATATATATATATATATATATATATATATATATATACCGTTTAATACAATTATTATAATGAATTACACCTTACATTCCTTTTACAAATGTTTAACATAAATACTCATATTTACTCTCACATTGCCTACATACACATCCATACACTTTACATGCATTCGTACTGACACACATACATAAAGTACTCTTTTTTACATGCAAATTAAGTGAAGGTTATTTACAAAATGAATATAAAAAAATGAAAAATAAATCAAATAAAGGACATGACCACAATATTTAAAAAAATTAAACTGCTTAGTCCGTGATCGTATATACTGTTTTCGATAAATTATTCTTCTAAAATAGAGATCGTATTAATAAATTGAGGTATAATGTTTGCAGAAGAAACCATCAACTATGTCTGGCTACCTGGAAGTACTGTGATGTTACTTAAGGGGATATTTTACACAATCGAGCAGCACATGTGTGTAGTTTGGTGGGAGAGAGCAATAAAGCAGGCTGATGGACAGATATTGAAATGACAACAAATGACGTATATAGAGATCGTATTAATAAATTGAGGTATAATGTTTGCAGAAGAAACCATCAACTATGTCTGGCTACCTGGAAGTACTGTGATGTTACTTAAGGGGATATTTTACACAATCGAGCAGCACATGTGTGTAGTTTGGTGGGAGAGAGCAATAAAGCAGGCTGACGGACAGATCTTGAAATGACGACAAATGACGTATATAGAGATCGTATTAATAAATTGAGGTATAATGTTTGCAGAAGAAACCATCAACTATGTCTGGCTACCTGGAAGTACTGTGATGTTACTTAAGGGGATATTTTACACAATCGAGCAGCACATGTGTGTAGTTTGGTGGGAGAGAGCAATAAAGCAGGCTGACGGACAGATCTTGAAATGACAACAAATGACGTATATAGAGATCGTATTAATAAATTGAGGTATAATGTTTGCAGAAGAAACCATCAACTATGTCTGGCTACCTGGAAGTACTGTGATGTTACTTAAGGGGATATTTTACACAATCGAGCAGCACATGTGTGTAGTTTGGTGGGAGAGAGCAATAAAGCAGGCTGACGGACAGATCTTGAAATGACGACAAATGACGTATACTGTAAAAAAATATCTAAATTAGTGTAAGCAGGTGATTTAAGAACTATTAAAAGTGTTCTTTGGTTCTATTTATGCTTGGCATTGATATATCCAGTTGGGTGTTTAGTTCTATTACTCAAATTTGGTGTTCATTTTATGTTTATTAATCAAACTGTCGAACAGAACAATTTTATTACCAAGAGTTAATTTTCCCTTATTTGAATTAAAATGTAATATTCTTTGAATTTATTTATAACTGTTTCAAATTTTCTTTTCAAAAGGACAAGTTGCAAGTCAGTTTTTAAACATCTTATAAAAGTATTCTAAATAATAAGAAAGTTTGGTGTATATCTTAAAAAAATGCGTCGTTTATCTTATTATCTTAATTAATTTCGGACCACACTAAATAACAATATTTTTACCACTTACGAAATGGATAAAACAGTAAAGTGGTAACGTGGCAGGTATAATTTAAAACAATCTTCTTCTCTGAAGGAGAAATGCAAAAATATTCTGGTTGCCTTTGGTGGGGCTTACCTTTGACTGCTCTGTTTCATCTAACGAAACCTTTGAGACAGACTTATCACATTTAATTTAAAATATTTTCTTCACAACAGGATTTTTAAATAACCTGTCAAACAGCTTATTATTTAAGTAGAATACGAGTGGATAATCTGAACAATTATTTGATTTTAGACAATTTTTATTAAAATGAAAGTTTGTTCATTATATGAAATGTCCTTATTTAGATGTAAATAGAAGTGGTTGAATTATAACAAATATTCATAAACGTAATGAGTTTTATGCATGACAAGTTTGTAATTTCATTGTTTATGGGGCAAATTGAACATGCCTGTATTAAATAACGGCTCTAAATACTTGATCTGTGAACAGCTTGCGGAATGTGAATTGGTTGGTGCCATGGAACTTGTATCATCATATTAATAAAAACTGTTGGTATTATCTCATTGTATTATAATTGTTTGATGATAGATTTTATCTGATACTACGCACCTTCAAGTGTGCAAGGTGACAATGTGTACAGCCAAGGGTTATCATTCACTGTACAAGTATTGAGAGCAATACAATTAATAGCAATCTCTCCAATTAATTGTCTTCGAGGTTGTATCAATATTGTACTCATCAGCTGAAGTGGATAGCGTTTAATATATTGGACGTTTCTTTATCTGAAATGGTAATTGTTATAACGAAGGATGGTGGTTTATATTTTTATGCTAAATGATAAATGACTAATAAGTTTGTAAGTCGGTAAAATTACGTCTAGTTAAAACAAACAGTACGCTTTAAACATTGTTTACGAGTACTAATTCAAGTTCTCTGCGTTTCAAGAAATGTACCTAAATAAACATGTTATATACGTTCAAATGTAAACATGTCGACCATGCACATACATAAAACCACAAGTCCATCTACATTGGCCATTGTAGCTTACACGAATCAGCCTATCTGTGTATCTTATTATACGTGTGTTGTATTAGTATGACTATTTAACTATTCAGCACTTATGAAGGCAAGTCCATCTACATTGGCCATTGTAGTTTACAAGAATCAGTCTATCTGTGTGTCTTATTATACGTGTGTTGTATTAGTATGACTATTTTAACTATTCAGCACTTATGAAGGCAAGTCCATCTACATTGGCCATTGTAGTTTACAAGAATCAGCCTATCTGTGTATCTTATTATACGTGTGTTGTATTAGTATGACTATTTAACTATTCAGCACTTATGAAGGCAAGTCCACCTACATTGGCCATTGTAGTTTACAAGAATCAGCCTATCTGTGTATCTTATTATACGTGTGTTGTATTAGTATGACTATTTTAACTATTCAGCACTTATGAAGGCAAGTCCATCTACATTGGCCATTGTAGTTTACAAGAATCAGCCTATCTGTGTATCTTATTATACGTGTGTTGTACTAGTATGACTATTTTAACTATTCAGCACTTATGAAGGCAAGTCCACCTACATTGGCCATTGTAGTTTACAAGAATCAGCCTATCTGTGTATCTTATTATACGTGTGTTGTATTAGTATGACTATTTTAACTATTCAGCACTTATGAAGGCAAGTCCATCTACATTGGCCATTGTAGTTTACAAGAATCAGTCTATCTGTGTATCTTATTATACGTGTGTTGTATTAGTATGACTATTTAACTATTCAGCACTTATGAAGGCAAGTCCACCTACATTGGCCATTGTAGCTTACACGAATCAGCCTATCTGTGTGTCTTATTATACGTGTGTTGTATTAGTATGACTATTTTAACTATTCAGCACTTATGAAGGCAAGTCCATCTACATTGGCCATTGTAGTTTACAAGAATCAGTCTATCTGTGTATCTTATTATACGTGTGTTGTATTAGTATGACTATTTAACTATTCAGCACTTATGAAGGCAAGTCCATCTACATTGGCCATTGTAGTTTACAAGAATCAGTCTATCTGTGTATCTTATTATACGTGTGTTGTATTAGTATGACTATTTAACTACTCAGCACTTATGAAGGCAAGTCCATCTACATTGGCCATTGTAGTTTACAAGAATCAGTCTATCTGTGTATCTTATTGTACGTGTGTTGTATTAGTATGACTATTTAACTACTCAGCACTTATGAAGGCAAGTCCATCTACATTGGCCATTGTAGTTTACAAGAATCAGTCTATCTGTGTATCTTATTATACATGTGTTGTATTAGTATGACTATTTAACTACTCAGCACTTATGAAGGCAAGTCCATCTACATTGGCCATTGTAGTTTACAAGAATCAGCCTATCTGTGTGTCTTATTATACGTGTGTTGTATTAGTATGACTATTTAACTACTCAGCACTTATGAAGGCAAGTCCATCTACATTGGCCATTGTATTTTACAAGAATCAGTCTATCTGTGTATCTTATTATACGTGTGTTGTATTAGTATGACTATTTTAACTATTCAGCACTTATGAAGGCAAGTCCATCTACATTGGCCATTGTAGTTTACAAGAATCAGTCTATCTGTGTATCTTATTATACGTGTGTTGTATTAGTATGACTATTTTAACTATTCAGCACTTATGAAGGCAAGTCCATCTACATTGGCCATTGTAGTTTACATGAATCAGTCTATCTGTGTATCTTATTATACGTGTGTTGTATTAGTATGACTATTTTAACTATTCAGCACTTATGAAGGCAAGTACATCTACATTGGCCATTGTAGTTTACAAGAATCAGTCTATCTGTGTATCTTATTATACGTGTGTTGTATTAGTATGACTATTTTAACTATTCAGCACTTATGAAGGCAAGTCCATCTACATTGGCCATTGTAGTTTACAAGAATCAGTCTATCTGTGTATCTTATTATACGTGTGTTGTATTAGTATGACTATTTTAACTATTCAGCACTTATGAAGGCAAGTACATCTACATTGGCCACTGTAGTTAACATGAATCAGCCTATCTGTGTATCTTATTATACGTGTGTTGTATTAGTATGACTATTTTAACTATTCAGCACTTATGAAGGCAAGTCCATCTACATTGGCCATTGTAGTTTACACGAATCAGTCTATCTGTGTATCTTATTATACGTGTGTTGTATTAGTATGACTATTTTAACTATTCAGCACTTATGAAGGCAAGTCCATCTACATTGGCCATTGTAGTTTACACGAATCAGTCTATCTGTGTATCTTATTATACGTGTGTTGTATTAGTATGACTATTTTAACTATTCAGCACTTATGAAGGCAAGTACATCTACATTGGCCATTGTATTTTACAAGAATCAGCCTATCTGTGTATCTTATTATACGTGTGTTGTATTAGTATGACTATTTAACTACTCAGCACTTATGAAGGCAAGTCCATCTACATTGGCCATTGTATTTTACAAGAATCAGTCTATCTGTGTATCTTATTATACGTGTGTTGTATTAGTATGACTATTTTAACTATTCAGCACTTATGAAGGCAAGTCCATCTACATTGGCCATTGTAGTTTACAAGAATCAGTCTATCTGTGTATCTTATTATACATGTGTTGTATTAGTATGACTATTTAACTACTCAGCACTTATGAAGGCAAGTCCATCTACATTGGCCATTGTATTTTACAAGAATCAGTCTATCTGTGTATCTTATTATACGTGTGTTGTATTAGTATGACTATTTAACTACTCAGCACTTATGAAGGCAAGTCCATCTACATTGGCCATTGTATTTTACAAGAATCAGTCTATCTGTGTATCTTATTATACGTGTGTTGTATTAGTATGACTATTTTAACTATTCAGCACTTATGAAGGCAAGTCCATCTACATTGGCCATTGTAGTTTACAAGAATCAGTCTATCTGTGTATCTTATTATACGTGTGTTGTATTAGTATGACTATTTAACTACTCAGCACTTATGAAGGCAAGTCCATCTACATTGGCCATTGTATTTTACAAGAATCAGTCTATCTGTGTATCTTATTATACGTGTGTTGTATTAGTATGACTATTTTAACTATTCAGCACTTATGAAGGCAAGTCCATCTACATTGGCCATTGTAGTTTACAAGAATCAGTCTATCTGTGTATCTTATTATACGTGTGTTGTATTAGTATGACTATTTTAACTATTCAGCACTTATGAAGGCAAGTCCATCTACATTGGCCATTGTAGTTTACACGAATCAGCCTATCTGTGTATCTTATTATACGTGTGTTGTATTAGTATGACTATTTAACTACTCAGCACTTATGAAGGCAAGTCCATCTACATTGGCCATTGTATTTTACAAGAATCAGCCTATCTGTGTATCTTATTATACGTGTGTTGTATTAGTATGACTATTTAACTACTCAGCACTTATGAAGGCAAGTCCATCTACATTGGCCATTGTATTTTACAAGAATCAGTCTATCTGTGTATCTTATTATACGTGTGTTGTATTAGTATGACTATTTTAACTATTCAGCACTTATGAAGGCAAGTCCATCTACATTGGCCATTGTAGTTTACAAGAATCAGCCTATCTGTGTATCTTATTATACGTGTGTTGTATTAGTATGACTATTTTAACTATTCAGCACTTATGAAGGCAAGTCCATCTACATTGGCCATTGTAGTTTACAAGAATCAGTCTATCTGTGTATCTTATTATACGTGTGTTGTATTAGTATGACTATTTTAACTATTCAGCACTTATGAAGGCAAGTCCATCTACATTGGCCATTGTAGTTTACAAGAATTAGTCTATCTGTGTATCTTATTATACGTGTGTTGTATTAGTATGACTATTTAACTACTCAGCACTTATGAAGGCAAGTCCATCTACATTGGCCATTGTAGTTTACAAGAATCAGTCTATCTGTGTATCTTATTATACGTGTGTTGTATTAGTATGACTATTTAACTACTCAGCACTTATGAAGGCAAGTCCATCTACATTGGCCACTGTAGTTTACAAGAATCAGCCTATCTGTGTATCTTATTATAAGTGTGTTGTATTAGTATGACTATTTAACTACTCAGCACTTATGAAGGCAAGTCCATCTACATTGGCCATTGTAGTTTACAAGAATCAGTCTATCTGTGTATCTTATTATACGTGTGTTGTATTAGTATGACTATTTTAAGGGGACTGGACGCGCCTATCTTATTCTATGTTAACTATATGTAATTTTTCTCAGAATATATAAGAGTTAGGCCAATGGGATTTTTATTATTTTTTCAATCATACTTTGTTTTAGTTCCTCCTATAATATAGTTTTATTTTGACATTTCGAACTATTTGTTTTTATTTTTTAAAGAAAACATTGCATTTTATTATTTTATACGACACTAAATATTTTTTTTTAGCAAAATTATTATTAGTATCCTTATAATTTTTTATGGAGAACTAGGTAACTGTGTCATAAAACTGAGAAAAAAAATTTACTGCAATATCTTCAATGGTGGCTGAGAAAAGTTACATCAAAGTTTAAAAAACCTAACTTTCGGAAAACGATGAAAAAGCAAACTCGTGCGTTAATTTGGTAATGCATTTGCAATTTATCTGCCAATACAATAATAATCAAGGTTTGTTTTGCATTTATCAGCAAAATCTTCATAATTTAGGTGTTTGGCTTGTTGCTAAGCATACTTTTGTATTTTTACTTGACCATTATAGCCCATAATATGAAATGTAATAAATTGTAGAGTGGGGCCTATATAATACCGGTATTGTAATTATAACAGGCCTATGCAATATTTAGTTAATATTGTAACTTGTAATGTATAATATATAACTTATATATTAAAAATAAACAGCACAGAATATATTATTGAAAAATATGACAATGAAACTTACAGGAAACAATGAAAATGGCATAATGTCAAAGTTCAGCGGCAGCTCTTCGAAGTACTGCAAATCCTAGTAGTTGCCAGCGCATTAAGAGGGGTTGTCAGGGTCTTCATTGTCCTCGAACAAGTCCTCCAACCTTTTCCTTTTCAAAGCTCTGGTATTTCTTATCTTCTTTTGCAGTTCTTCATTTCGCCTTTCGGCATCTCCAATTCGTTCTTTTTCCAGTTTTGCCATTGCTTTGACTAGGTGTCTTCCAGGGCACAGGCCTAACTGTTCGAACAACTGCACCTTACTCTTGAAGCCATCATTGAATGAGCAAATGGCTGTATAAACACCATATTTGAGAGTGGGCAAGGTCACAAAAGTTCTCTTTGGTATAACAGACCATATAACGCTATTCAATGACTCGTTTTAAATTTGGGTTCTTCCTTTCAAACATCTTTGAAGAAGTTTAGGATCGGCCAGGTCTTGGAATATTGGCTTGATATATGTCATAATAGCCTCTGGCATATGAAAATGGTCATTGTGATTATATTCATCTCCTGTTAGTTGGCTCAAAATGTATTTACACCAGGTCTCTTTATCCTTAGGACACAACTGGTGAGTTGGTTTTTCATTGGACGACATGGTGTGAAAATATTCTGCCCAAATGGCTTTCTTCATGGAATCCACACTTTGTGTGTTACGCCTTATGGCTAATCCATAATAGGTTTGTAACCGCAAAATATTGCTTTGACTCAGCCGGCCCTTACCACCTACTTTCTTTCCATCTTCGAGAACCACTTTGCCGGAAACAGATTTTAATTTCATGAGTCGCTTGCCTAATCTCTTTTGGACATGTCTAACACATTATAATTTGTTTATGTCCACATCCTCGCCATATACTTTAGCGTCTCTAACTGTATCATAAGCTTTTGAGTCACCATCACCCAGAAAGTTTACATATCTAGCTCCGTACAATGCCTCAGAGCGGCTAAAAACCTCCAAAGCACCATGGCTTTCCATACCGCCACTGGTACCCATGTACTTAGCTTTACAAGTGGGCTCATGTTGGTTTTCTTCTCTCTTCTTACATAAACAAAATTTTGACATTATAGAAACATCCATCACTTTGCTATTCTCCATTGCTGTTACCGACAAAATTCCATTGAGAGAGGTGTGGCCCCTTTTTTGCCATGAACCATCGACAGCCACCGTCAGGTCGGAGCTTTCACTACTTTCGATTGCCTCCATAGCTGCTCTGCTCATACTTTCTTTGCATTGAGCTTCAGTAGCCTCCGAAAGAATAGTTGCATGCTTTGCAAAAGATCTAGGGGGTGGTGGCAGGTTCAAGCAGCCAAGCAGAACCCTCGCTGCAGTATAACCCTTTCCAATGGATCTAAGCCCGTGTACTAGCCTAAGGTTTATATCAAAACATGTTTGTTTTTTATTAGGCCTAATTACTTTTTCAACTTTTGTGCAGTTCTCAGTTGTTTGAGATGCATTACAATTTGAGCAATATACTTTTATTTTACAAGCCAATCCTTCAATGTAAGTTTTTTCATACGACAATTTGTGCGAACATTTATGGCATACAGCAAGTTCATCGATAGAAATGAATAAACTGTCAAGATTTACAATATCATATTCCATAGTTTCATTCAAGTTGTCATAATAACTCTGGTTACTGCCAACTTTCAACTTACGATTTGAAGACGTAGGCCTAGGCGTACATGTAGAAGTGGAAGTTGCTGCAGGCCTAGGGTTAGTCCTCTGTATCTTGCTGGCATGAATCTTTCTTTTGTAGACTTTATTTCTGGCACCAATCTTTTTCTTATTTCCAATGATAGGCATATAACTACAAAGTAATCCTAAACAGTTATAATAATAGTACTAGTCCTAATGATAAAATAATACACAATAATAAACAGCAGAAACCAAACTCAATGTTTATAATTTCACTACTTTATTTTTGTTTGCAAGCAGACATAAGTCAGACGACAGCAAAGAGCACAAAAGTAAACTGTCATTTCAGGTTAGGTAACACAAGAAATCTAAATAGCATATCTGAACTAAAAGTAAATGTATAACAATGAATAGTGCTACTTTCATCCGTTCACACAATCAGCACCGTAATTTTCTTCGCCTAAAAACGGGATGCAAGGGTATAAACAATATATTTTTTTGTTGACTTCCCATTAAGATAGAAAAAAACAAAAAATACCACGTTATTCAGCACATTCCAGAGCAAAATTATATATATAAAAAAATATATACATAAAAAAAATTTTTTTTGTGTCCAGTCCCCTATTCAGCACTTATGAAGGCAAGTCAATCTGTCGACCAGTACGACAAACTGCAGCAGGTAATATTATTAGAAATATTTTATTTTACTTATTTGCATGTTAAATTATTCTTAGATTTTAATGATTTATTTTTATTGGAATAATCTGATTTAATAAAGCAATATTAAATTAAATAAATAAAACACACTAAACACACATTTCACAAACCGCTTCCATCCTCTTGTCCACCCATACAAATCGATCTTAGTAAAGCTTTCCGCCTTACTAACATATAGTCTACTTTGAAGTTATGACACCACTCTACCCCCCCCCCCCCCCCCTTATACATAGGGATACTGGATTCTCTGTACGTTTTCTATATAGCTAATAAAGTCTGGATCCTTCCTAGTCAATTTCAACACACGTATCTCATATGAATTAGGATGTTTTATCTCTGCTTTAGCCCCTTTCCACTTAAACTCATACAAACACTAGTATCCTGTCTTTCTGGTTCTGTTACCCGATCAGTTAACATTACACGACATGACACGACAGAAGCATCCTACTGTAATTCGGTCATGTCACACACCATTCTCTAACTCAACCTCTCCCCTCACACATTTTCTCAAAGGTTAAATCCTGTCTGATAACACCTGTTTATATTGATCTAATTCCTAAATATTAATATTAATCTAATCTAATTCCTGCTCATTTACTTTTTGCTTAGTTGTACTATTGATTTGCATGGGTACCCACGTAATTTTCCCTGCCGTATCTCATTCTCTCGTGTAATTCAGAAAGCGTATTGTTTTATATTTTAACGACAGTGGCATGATTAGAGACAAATTAGCCTCTATTACTACTTGTATTAATTTCGGATACTATAGATAACGAATAAACCAGTCTAATAAACAGTAATTAATTAAGTAATATTACCATAAAGTTGATAAAGGACGTTTTAATTAATAATGCCAACATTGTTAAGATACTTCTCCTTTATCAGGTGAAGAGAGCCCTTTAATGTTTTAATTAATGGGAGCTTCACGCTCTTCAAGTTTTGTTTGCCTCTTCATTTATCTAACAGCGTCAGTATTGTTTTTTTGTAGCATGTAAATGAGTTGTTATAGTGGAGTAATGTTTATACAGTGACTTCCTATGGACGATAGAGTAAAATTTTGATTCAGTCTTCTTCTTCATTATTATTTTTTTTTTTACCACAAAATGTCTGGCCAAGAGGGGGAAGGAAAAACATGAAACGGGGTCACCTGCATGCTAGAGTATTCTGCCTGGGAAAACGGTGAAAACTCGCAGCGAGGAAGGTGAACAGGAAACACAGAGACACACACAAACTAAAACCTACATAGAGTAACATTTGTTATATTATAACTCTTATATGTACATAATTTGTTTAATTTGTATCATAAATGATCCCCAAAAGTGTAATTTTGTTATTTTTTTTGAAATGTTATTGTAATGTACAATTTATTTTAATTTTAGTAGTTTGAAAGATTGATATTAATATTGATATATGTGTGTATGTGTATATATATTGAATATATTCAATAAATATAAGAATAGTTATTTTATATTGTACTTGTAGATGCCGTTGATACATATTTCAATTTTTAAATTATAAAAAATCCTCCAAACAGGCAAAGCATTGGAGCAATTGAATACTTCTCACTTAACCAATGAAAAATTGTAGTAAATGTATGTATGTATATATTAGGGAAATAAATTGTTCTCTCTCTTTTTTTTCTAGTAATTCAGGCTATCCCAGAGACGACCCGACTTTGTGCTACGGCTAATACCTAACTGTATGACATCGAGAATACCAATCTGTACAATATAGATTATAAGCTAACTGTATGACAGTGATTGTACCAAACTGTACAATATATGGACAGATATCTGAATGACAGTGTTTGTACCAAACTGTACAATATATGGACAGATATCTGAATGAAAGTGATTGTACCAAACTGTACAATATATGGACAGATATCTGAATGACAGTGATTGTACCAAACTGTACAATATATGGACAGATATCTGAATGACAGTGATTGTACCAAACTGTACAATATATGGACATATATCAGAATGACAGTGATTGTACCAAACTGTACAATATATGGACAGATATCTGAATGACAGTGATTGTACCAAACTGTACAATATATGGACAGATATCTGAATGACAGTGATTGTACCAAACTGTACAATATATGGACAGATATCTGAATGACAGTGTTTGTACCAAACTGTACAATATATGGACAGATATCTGAATGAAAGTGATTGTACCAAGCTGTACAATATATGGACAGATATCTGAATGACAGTAATTGTACCAAACTGTACAATATATGGACAGATATCTGAATGACAGTGATTGTACCAAACTGTACAATATATGGACAGATATCTGAATGACAGTGATTGTACCAAACTGTACAATATATGGACAGATATCTGAATGACAGTGATTGTACTAAACTCTACAATATATGGACAGATATCCGAATGACAGTGATTGTACCAAACTGTGCAATATATGGACAGATATCTGAATGACAGTGATTGTACCAAACTGTACAACATATGGACAGATATCTGAATGACAGTGTTTGTACCAAACTGTACAATATATGGACAGATATCTGAATGAAAGTGATTGTACCAAACTGTACAATATATGGACAGATATCTGAATGACAGTGATTGTACCAAACTGTACAATATATGGACAGATATCTGAATGACAGTGTTTGTACCAAACTGTACAATATAT
Organism: Stictocephala bisonia; assembly: GCA_035578905.1. Lineage (NCBI taxonomy): Eukaryota > Metazoa > Arthropoda > Insecta > Hemiptera > Membracidae > Stictocephala > Stictocephala bisonia. The sequence continues at coordinate 16,480 of JAQJVL010006039.1, forward strand.
GGACAGATATCTGAATGAAAGTGATTGTACCGAACTGTACAATATATGGACAGATATCTGAATGACAATGATTGTACCAAACTTTACAATATATGGACATATATGTGAATGACAGTGATTGTACCAAACTGTACAATATATGGACAGATATCTGAATGACAGTGTTTGTACCAAACTGTACAATATATGGACAGATATCTGAATGAAAGTGATTGTACCAAACTGTACAATGTATGGACAGATATCTGAATGACAGTGATTGCACCAAACTGTACAATATATGGACATATATGTGAATGACAGTGATTGTACCAAACTGTACAATGTATGGACAGATATCTGAATGACACTGTTTGCACCAAACTGTACAATATATGGACATATATGTGAATGACAGTGATTGTACCAAACTGTACAATATATGGACAGATATCTGAATGACAGTGTTTGTACCAAACTGTACAATATATGGACGGACATCTGAATGACAGTGATTGCACCAACTCGTAACATTGTTTGATCTATACCAATCTCTTAAATAAATATTTAAATTCAATAAAATGGTGAAGGTGTGAACTGAAATGTACGAAACACAACTTATAAGTATTTTTAAATCGAGAATCAAAGAGGTTTTTTTAATATTAAACAAATAAGTTACTCTTTATTAAACAATTAGTATTTGATAAAATAATACTAACAATTTTATAACAGTCTATCCATATATGTTTTGCAGTAAGTGCAGTGTATAATATATCTTGTATGGCAGCAAGATAGCAAGTTTTAAAACATTTTACAGTTTAATTTGGAGATAGTAGAAGTTAAAAACAAACATATTTGTTGTTTTTAACTTAAATTATTATTAGTATTTGATTATTATTTTTCCTTAAATTGAAGAAAGAACTTTGAGTTGCTGTATCTGACTTATATGCATTTAACGATGTGCTGATAGTAACTATGAAGCATACTCGTTACTATCGTCGATCTTCAACCACTGGGGATGTGGTGAGGAAACATCGAGCGACCTCTTATTTAAAGGCTTGCTTTATACGATGTGGCTTTACTAGTAAATCATTTTGAAGATTCAGTTTAATCTTTAATTATTAGTACTTTTAGAAGTTTCTTGAAAAAAATCTATTTATTTCATGAATATCACAGAACAATTTGAAATCTAAAACAAGTAAGTATATAAAGTACACCCATTTATGAGTTTTATTACAATTGAATATAATTATTATCTGCCTCTTAAACATTTTTAATGTTACTTAGGTAACGTGTAATATTTTACAAATAATGAATGACATTGACCCCTTTAAGAATAAATAATGTTAACATTATATTTATTTAATTTATAGTTAGTGAAGTAGAGATGATATCGTTATGTTAAAAATACAGTTTTTGGATGAACTTATTTAATAATAAAGAATTTTTATAATTTGCATAAAAAAGCGGTTAAAAACAAACTATAGAAAAGAAATAAAAACTTACCCCGACTGGAGACAAGAACCGTCAATCACATTAAATGTAACAGTTCTCAGCTGTCTATATCCCAGTATCTCGATCAGATGTTTGTTGACACTCCAAGATTGTCCAGGATGACAACTGTTTCTGTTGACACAATGCTACAGTTTACTGGAATGTCTCCAGTTTTATATATACGACTGAATATTGACTTACACTGCAGGGCTTGCTAGATGTTTGCATAAAAAAAAAAAAAAAAAAAAAATCTGTAAATGGTTCCTTTGTAAAACTATTCTTATGAAGATAGTGCAAGTAATTAATCAATATTGGTCCCTTTAATACATGTAACACTTTGTGTATACTTTTGTTTACTATTCGAGATGGCCAAGACATATGGGTGACGATTGAGGGTTGAATATATATGAATGAATGTAGTCAAGGTTACTAACTAAGATCAACTGCTCCTTAGAATGTGACCCAAGCTCAGCTGATGGGCAATGTCTCACTTCAGATTTATATGGAATTAAAATAAAGTGCAAATTTTAAAGTTACAAGTCTAAAAAAGAATAAAGCTATTTATACGAACACATTGAATGCTATTAAGTTGTATTAAATTTAGGAAATTGTAAAGTCAAGAGTTTGAGCGTCTTTACGTTGAAAAGATATATGCGCAAAACTGTATTCATCTGTAAGTAAGTTAAAGTTTCTTTATGTAGAAGCCATTGATGGTTTGGTAGGTGGACTTTTGCAATCATTTTTTGAATGTGGGATTGTTCTTGGAAAATGGCCACATTAAATTTCAAAAAGTAAATGAAATAAATTTAACAGTTGAAATAAAACAAAACAATACAATGCAAATTAAACAGTAACTAAAACTGTATGTATATGTATTTTATTAAATTTAAATTAAAGGAAGAGCTAACCTAAAACTTAACTTTATCCAAATTGAATGGCAAGAACTCACTACCGTAACACTAATATGAAGCTAATACTACCATCAAACTAAAAATATGAAGCTAAAAGTCACAGTTAATAAAAAGTTAATTTGTCAAATTGAAAAGTACATAGAATATACCACGTAAATGTGTTTATTTGTAAAGTCGAAAAGGGTTATACACATATAGCTAGAAGCTTCGGCAAATGGGACTTTGTCCATCAGAGTCCACATGTAACGCATTACCCAGATTATCCAAATATAGACGGGGAAAAGTCGACCCCTTTTGAATTTTAATTTAGCCTTAAATTAAAAGTCCAAAAATATCTTCTCTCTCACAAGGATAATCGTTTATTGATATTGTAAACTGAGCTACAAAACGTCGACACACAAACATATAGCCATAAACAAGAAGCAATGTGTACCGTATAAAGTCTTGATGCAACATATTTAAATTCTTTAGCTATCAATTAATAACAAGGATGGCTGTTAACTAATCCCATTAGTCTTAATTACATTTAAATGAATATCTCTTGATAAATATTATAGATTAAGTTTAGTTAATTTCATTGCGGTAATTTATGGAAATGTCAAATTGGACGTGGACATTGTTTTGTACTAATTTGTAGTTTAATTGGCGTACTTAATGTATATGGTAGTTCATTTTAATCTTATATATAAACATGAATGTGTTTACACAGTGGACACACATACAAGCTTTCCGTATATTACATCAATTATTAGGCGTGTCATATACAGCGAGCTATGTTATAGCTGATAGTACTACATGCTCACAATGTTTATAATGGTACTGATAGTTACAGACTTGAATGAACACGCCTCCTTGCCTATCCCAGGTTCGCAGGCGTTCTACAGGCTGCATTGTAGTGCGCGCACCGGACTATTAAGTCACATGATAATGATGCCGTTATTAAATATTTTCTATATAAGGCATTTTTTACAGATATCAACACTTTTTTAAATTGATACATTGTTTAACAAATCATTGATTGTTATTTAATTAATTTGTGAAAATCAATCTTGTACAACTTTACTAATTATTTTTCCCCTGAACATTTTTATATCTATATTATTATATCGTATCGTGAAAAAACTCCGTAGTCTACCATGTTAAAGAACACGTCATGTTAACGTAACAATTTAATATTATAATATTATTTAAAAATAACTTAATGTGTTTATCAAGGAAAATTATGTGAACATTTTAGTTCCACATAAACATACAACAAGTGTTTACAGTTGAAATACACATAAAGTGCTTTATTTTACTTCGAAATAAAACGTTTTATGCGTTTATAAAATATACAAAACTGTAAAATATTAGTTTGTGTTTAATTTTAAATGTATACTACATAAATCCGTTAGGTCACATATGTTAGTTGTCGTAATAAACATAAAAACGCCTTCATTATTTTAGATACTACATGTGACTCATGGCTGTAAGCTGGACCAATTCGCGTAAATTCAAGTCTGTACCTATCAGTAGTTTTAAGCTTCTAGAACAGTCAGTTAGTTATAATATGTTTACCTATAAAAAACGTAGTGGATATAATATGCTTATGATTTTTAGGTATAGCCCTTGATTATACACCTACAATAGATATTCCATCTAACAGGAATATTTTTGGGAAATATATTTGTGTATAAAATCAACCGTATAACAAAGTAAAATAGTTAAACAAATTTAAAAACGAAAGTATCCACACTCACCACGTGACTGTATTGAACATAACCTCAACAATCAGCTGGCTACCACTGTGCAACAAACTATCGCCAAACATATGTTTACAAAAAGTGCGCATACTGCTAGATGTCATCCAGGCGCCCTCGTGCCCTTACAGCAACGCACGTGCTACCCATTAGGTGCTGCCGATCTAGAATCAATTAAACTATAGGATTGATCATAAGGGCTATGCATTTTATTTTATTACCTATATTACGCACTAATACATCGAATATACAATAACGTAAACATTCGGAGTGCTAATAACACATCGGAACTTGATCAAAATTTATTTTCTTTTTAACATATTTTACTTTTACTAATTTATTTCGAAATAGATAAAACATAAAGAGAACGTACATTTTATTAAATTAGTCCCTGATACATCGTGATGACTCTATAAGATTGTTTACCTGCGTTGGTGACAAGTACTAGAACATCAAACAACTGTCATTCTCTCAACCCACTTTTGTTGTTACTAGTGTGAGTCTGTACGTCCAAGATATATAATAGAGTGTTGTTATAGGACAGCACAGTACACAACTGACTATAGTTGAACAAATAGGAATAGTGTAGTTTAAATATACAGTTGACACCAAAAAGATTTGTGGCAGTAACTTAGGGTTAACCCTGGACCTGCACTGTACGGCAAGTAGCCACTTTGTACGATTCAACACAAATTACATGTACATTGTCAGGTACGTAGTAGAAATTAAATCTTTAGATAAATGAAGTAAAAAACATTTTTTAAACACTTAAGGAAACGTTATTCTTCTAGATTTTCAGTAAACAACATTTTCGTACAGTGTTTAAAATTTAGATTAATTATTAACTAAGGGAAAAAAATGTTTGGAAAGTTGTTACTAAACATTTTATATACTATTTTGAATAACTTTCTAACATACCTCTAACTATGAAATCTTCTGTTATATGACTTGTAGGTGGTTGGACATAATATGTAAGAAACAGAGGGAGGGAGTTTTAATATAATAAGTAAAGGGACGGCACTTTATTACGCAGATCAGTTGGACAGGTTTCACTTAAAGGTGTGCGCTTCAAAAATATACTTCATCTCCACTTGCAATTTGGGATACAGCTGGAATATGTTTGTACATTAAACTTTATTTTCGGACAACTCATTCATTCTGTCTGTTGCAAACCAACAACAATAAAGTTAACAACTAGTTCTTCCGGTGTCAACCGCGTGAAAGGACTATTTACAATATATACAGTTCCAGACGTTTCACCCATGCTACGATGTGGCATCCTCAGTGGTCAGTCTCAGCCTAACCACTGAGGATGCCACATCGTAGCATGGGCGAAACGTCTGGAACTGTATATATTGTAAATAGTCCTTTCACGCGGTTGACACAGGAAGAACTAGTTGTTAATAATGACTCCAGCCGCTTAAGCTTACGAAATAGGAACAATAAAGTTGTTACTGTAGATATAATTTCGTCAGTCAAACTTACGATAGTTGTTTAGTTATACCAACACAGATTTAACGAATGTTTGATGAATACTTGATAACTTGATCGAATTCTCTTTTGAGTGGTGAAGAGAAGTTTGTAATGTGCTAATTACTGACGGCTTGACGTTTTCAAGCTTTGTTTTTACCTCATTCCTGAAACAACTTCCGTGTTTTCTGTTGCAGGTATATACATCGTCTGACAATAATGTTGGAGAACTTATTTTATTAAATATGTTTGCATAATATATCCAAAGAGGAAGAAATGTTTTTAGATGAATTAGATGACTCTTAATTAATTACATATCAATTACATATGAATTAGATAGAAATTAGATGACTCTTAATTAATTACATATCCAATGTAATAGTCTAGAATTGAATAAGAAGTATGAATTGTGAGACGTGTGTGTGTAGCAAACAACATGACTGATAGGTGTTTAACTATAGAGAAACAAGAACAGGATTAAGAAAACCATGGTCCAGGCATAGAAAATAGGGGATGTAATGGCGAACACATTAACAGTATTTGAAATTGGGATCACACAAACGATACCATTTATTTATTGATATTGTATATTTATTTCCTAAAAAATGGCTAATACGAGTAAATTGGATGTCATTATAAGATATTGAATACAAATTAAAACTTTAGCAGTTTTTTGCACTGGTTAAAAATTAAAATGTAAAATATTAATACTATTTTTATTTTAATGGTATGAAAAGGAAAAAAGTGATGGCTTGTTTGCTCTTATACTGAATAGAGTTTACCAGAGGTATTCAAAGGCGATGGACCACTGAGCTATAATTACTAAGGATGTACTAACTACGCCCCTCCTCCCCTCCAGCTTTCCTCCCCAAATTCAACAGCTACTTATATGAAGAACATAGCTGTTAGATGGTTATCATAGTTAACGTCACTATGTTACCTATGACGTTAACTATGATAACCATCTAACAGCTATGTTACCTGCGTAGTTAACTATGACGGCTATTGAACAGTCATGATACCTGTGACGTTAACTATGATAACCATCTAACAGCTATATTACCTGCGAAGTTTACTATGACGGCTGTTAAACAGTCATGTTGTCTGCGACGCTAACTATAATGGATATTTAACACCCATATAACCTTGTGACACTAACTATGACTTCTATTTAACAGGTATGTCATGTGCAGCAACTGTGACGGCTGTTAAACAGAAATTGTACATGGCTCTAGAGTATCGGAGGTGACCATAACATTGAAATTATCTTAAAAGCACAATCTTTCTAGTGTCATGAATTAACAAAATCAAGTTGTTGAGAATCACCTCATTTTATTTGTTTGATTAAAAGAATCCAAGGATCTATATATTTAAATTTTATCAAGCTTTTACATTCACTTCACTTTTATATTACATTAAACAAAATGATTTAATGTACTGGTTAATTGAACTGGTGGCGCAGTGTTGTAACCCAGCTACTTGGGGAAAAAGTGTTTACGAGATTGTAGGTGATAGGTTCCATTCTCGGTCTTCTTAATACCAACACGGCGTCCGCTCAATGATTGCCATCGATGTGGACACTACTAGAGAAGTCTGTGGTGTCCATGTTGGATGGTGTCAGGATTCAGATGCTGTGTAAATCAGTTAGCTTGTCAGTTAGCTGTAAATCAGACCAACACTACGTGGTTCGGATTCCACGTAAAGCTGTAGGTCCCTTAGTTACTCTGGCTGTTGGGCTATTGATAAATTGAGGAACAGTTGAACTCAGTTAGTAACCTTGAAAAAGAGGACATATATAGTAAATTCCTAGCTATTTAAACTAAACTCTACAATCAGCCTCCAAACAACACATAATTCAACAATGTATTACCACCAGGGCTGAAAACAATATAGTTTAAACATTTTCAAAACAACAATAAAAAATATTTGAACTTAAATATATGTTCAAATAATATGTGTTCAATATATGTCCTGATCTGCATATTAGGCCATCGACGGTGTGCATGTTTGTAATAATTCTTGTTTAATCTCGCAAGTCAGCTTCAACCTTGAACCAACATAAGGTTCATGAGCAGCAGGGGCTAGGAGCTCCAACGGTATCTCTCTAGTAATGTAGGCGGTGACTTCTGCCAGACATTATTATAAAGCTAATCACCTTACTGGAATTGTGATTAGCTCTAATTCCTAAGAAGTACTGTATATTTTGTATGTGTTTTTCTTGAAGGAATAAATAAAATTATTATTATTATAATTATTATTATTATTAAAGGGAAGAAAAAGAAAGAAAACACACAACATATAATAAATAATGCTTGCACTGTATCTCGTTGCTTTTCCGAGTCCTGAGCTCAAATTTTGATTTTAATTATAAGTTAATTTCAAGTGCCTTAACTAATGTGTTTGCTAATGTATCAATAATGTGCATTTACATAAAATATTATGTATGAAGAGACATTCTGAATGCATGGTTAAGGCGACAGGAATAAACCGCACAACTTTTTGTATAGTAAATTCTCCTATATCTGTGTGATATTTCACGTCTTCCATTTATCTGAACAATGGGGTTTAGAAGAGGAACGACTATGACAAAACGTTCTGTTGGTCAGATGTATATCATCTGACATTTAAAATCATATTGTAAAACAAGAATGATGTTTCTTTCAGTTACATGAATAAATATGCTATAATAATCACTACTCTGAAACTATGAGTATGATCCTATTATATTTCGATTGAATTATTATTTAAATATATTGAATAAACCTCAATTTCATTCTTATGCCATATTCTATTCAGAAAAAACCCCCATTTTTATACACATTTAATAAAGTTATGTGACTCCGAACTCAATTAAATTATTTACTTGGTCTTACTTAAACGTTCAAAATTACGACACTTATAAAAAACTACTTCGAGTTGTATATCCTAGCATGCTTCGTCCATTTGTCCTTTATCATGTAGATAAAAGAAAATCTCCCAAAGTCGATTCAATTAAATAACAATTATTTCTTTAAATGGGTAATATTTTGTCATAATGATTATTTTGAACATTGTATTTACAAAATATATAATCTGAAAGGGAAGGTGATCTAATTTTCCGTAACAAGGGTGAGTATAATAAATAACACAAACAGATTGTAGGCTATCTCATTGGGGAGTTAATCCCATTTTCCCTTCCTCGCCTCAACCACCCTCTCCCTCCGCCACTACTTACATAAATACTGTGGTAGCAGAGTTATACATTTATTTATTTTAACGAGGTGTATAAAAATAAAATGACTTATTTTTTTCCAATTATTTTTAAAATAAACATCCTGTTATAAAAATTATTTGTATTACAGGTAATATTTATTGCATTCGTTTTTAAATGAATATTTATTTGTGATAGTGACGGAAGAAAACAGAACAGTCCTTGAAAAATAAGCATATATTGAAGGGGTTTATGAGGCTATGAAAGAATAACAAAACGTTTATTTCATGATGTTAAAAACATTCTGAAGTATTATATAACAAGAAGGAAGAAGTGACTATGAATCATTACTTAGAAAAAAGAACGAAAGCTGCTAAAAAACTTCTTACAGGAGTTTTTCAATGGTACAAAACAATGCTTCAGCATCCACCTAACAAAATGAAAGAATACTACAAATAAGGAATAATGCTTAAATGATTACAAAAACGGAATGAATGCTAATGTCCCAGAACTATGAGAAGAAAAAAATAATGTTTAAATGCTTTTAATACACGAACCAAAGAATATTATCAGGTGAAAACAGATTCCCAAAATATTTTTAAAACATAAGAACGAATGAATGAAAATTTTTGAGAATGTACTAAAAAGTTAATTCCTTGGTTATTAAAGAAAAGAATAAACATATCATTTAGCTCTAATAATTGTTATTTATATGTAATTTAAATATTTATAACTTTACAATGTTTTTTTCTGGCTTGTAGAGGAGCATATGTTAGCCGTGATATAGTCTACAAGATTGTCGTTAAATTAGTGAAAACCAATGTCGGGAGTAATGTACTTTGAAAGTAAGTATGGCTTCAGTGAACTGAAAGTTTGCCAAGTTGGAACTTGCTTGTACAAACTTGAAATATTTGTTTGAGTAAAGAGATTTAATTTTACTATGGCATATGATATATAAACAAATCTTGATACAATGTTGTAACATATTTAATTAATCGTATTTTCTTACTAATTGTCTGCATTGAATATCAAAAGTTCATACTCAAAATACTGTTATATTTTACTCATTACTGTTTAGTTATGTTTTAGAAATTGGACGATGTAAAAATATTGACCCAATGTTGAATATTGTTTTGTGGTTTATATAAAAAAGTCAACCAGAATATTTTTATATTATCTAATAAATGAATTCTTAGTCATAACAAGCGATATAGTAAAGAGCTTTTCAAATAATAATGAATAAGGTGATAACTGGCTGAAGGTTTTCTGTACAGTAATTTACATAGTCGATTTGGTGAAGCCAAAATCACTGGTATATACCAGAAAGCGTAAAAATTCATAAAATATATATCAACCTTTATACAACACTTAAATTTTACTCACAAAACCCAAAACAGAAACGTTTAATGTATTTATGGTTCATGTTCTCTAGAGTGAAGTTAGTTGCAATGTATGTCCAGAGGGTGGTTTGGTTAGGTGTTGTTAGTAGTCATGCATACCCTTAGGGCTTATCTAACCACCCTAAACACACTAAAGTGCTCCCATCAATACTAAACATCCACCTACACTGTAAACACCAAATTATGTAAAAGTGTTCCTCAAAATTATATACTTAAGCACATATGAAACAAAACAACCTCATATACTTATAGCATTCAAATGTCCCACTCATACACTCTACGTAAATAAGTTAATTAAAAATCCTAAGGTATATATAAATACATGTATAGGATTCGTATCATCTTTGTAGCGATTCTCAACTCTTTCTTGTATATTGTATTAAAATAACTGCAATTAAGCATTTTATATGTGTGGCTTTCGGAGGCTCATGCTCGTAGCCTCATCACGGGCTAAGTACAGTACTTAAATGGAATGTGGGTAGTAAGTGCCATAGCTATTGACAGGCATTAAGATTTGTGTATGGGGGGAGCGCCTTCAATTGGTGAACGCAATATGGCTACGGTCATCAGATTGCCTACCCACAAGACTTCACGGCGTTCTGACTTGTTTATTGTCTGTTTGTATCGTAGGTGTGAGCTCACACTTGAAAGCTGATGAAATACCACACCAATAGTCTGGAGGGAGACAAATGTGTTTAATGCTTTTAGAATAAGTTCTAAATAATATTAACACCAGGAACAGCTCTGCATGTAGTGTGCCTGTGGACCAAAACAAATAGAAATATAGCAAAGGGAAAGTGTTTAATGAGGCTGAACCAATGTTAATGTGGGAGTAAGCTTTATTAAACAACCGGTAAGCTTTATATCAGAATATATGTTGAAGAATATATCGAGATACAGTCATGCTTCATGGCAATGCCTGGAGTACATTACCAATGGCCTATTTTATCAATTTGGTGTTATGTCTAGAGTTGTTGAATGTTCTTTAATAATTACCATATACTGTACATTTTGAATTCTGTGGTGTATTTTTCAAGACAAAAATTAAAATTACAATCAACCAGAAATAAAATCAAAACTATCACAAAAAAAACTGACTTAAAATAAAAATTACAGTAAAATACCTGTTTAACTAGTTTTGCTATAATAATGGGAACATGGTCTTTGCAGTTTTTAGTTCGCTTTTTTTGAAGTTATACTTCTTTGCGCCCGTTAGACACTTTGGGATGGGATGTTGGTCGAGAAACCGCGTCACGCTGAAAAGTAAGAACAAATTTTTAAGAACTATCGATTAATCGATTGTACGTTTTTTGTATGCTTTTTTTAAAAAAATATCCCAGATTCTTTTGAAGCCGGAATTAACAGTACCAAGTTTCAACACCGATAGCGCTGCAAGACAGTAGGGTCACCGAATCCACAATATATACATACACTGATTCATTTCGACGACACTACTGTCTTGCAGCGCCGCTGGTGGCTAAGCTATGATGTGGCTAACACTTGATCCAATTGTGTCTTTTTGGAATACAGTACGATATCTAATGACCAACCAGGAAATGAGCAAGATGAAAGAATGATTATAGAAGAAATTACTGATAATGATAATATAGGTGTATAATATAATAATGAAGTCACGTATAATATATTGAAGATAAATATATTGAATAATATTGAAAAATGTCTTATATTTCATTTATATATCCTGTCTGTTTGTGTGCGTGAGTGGGTGTATGAGAATGGCCAAAGAAGTATAACTTCCACCGTGTGGTCCGACGCACACCCAATTTTTTTTATAAACCTGAAGACGTACGTTCCTAATGAATGGGAAATTAAAATGATAAAACACGAATAAGTTGTTTTTATTTTTCATAATTACACGTACAGTTTGAGAAATATTACGAAACAGTGTAATTTTCATTGTTAAATAAATGCGAAAAAATTGTCAGTTGCCTACCAAACCACACTCCTATAACTTTATCAGTCCGATGAAAAAAAATATACGACCTAGTTTGGAGACTGCCCTCATATACAAACATAAAATAATATCGGTACCCTGCCTACCTCCACAGGTAAGATTTAGACAGTTCTCTGCCAAACCTAACACATACTACTTTATTTGGCCCTGCCCACCTCCACAGGTAAGATTTAGACAGTTCTCTGCCAAACCTAATACATACGACTTTGTTTGGCCCCTGCCACCTCCACACGTAAGATTTAGACAGTTCTCTGCCAAACCTAACACATACTACTTTATTTGGCCCTGCCCACCTCCACAGGTAAGATTTAGACAGTTCTCTGCCAAACCTAATACATACTACTTTGTTTGGCCCTGCCCACCTCCACACGTAAGATGTAGTCAGTTCCCGGTCAAACCTAACACATACTACTTTGTTTGGCCCCTGCCCACCTTCACACGTAAAATTTAGACAGTTCTCTGTCAAACCTAATACATACGACTTTGTTTGGCCCCTGCCACCTCCACACGTAAGATTTAGTCAGTTCTCTGCCAAACCTAACACATACTACATTGTTTGGCCCCTGCCTACCTCCACACGTAAGATTTAGACAGTTCTCTGCCAAACCTAATATACGACTTTGTTTGCACCCTGCCTTGTATTTTCCAGTTGACGATCAAGGCCTGGCTATTTCCATTTCAATCAGGCTAATTTCCTTAAGAGATTGAATGAAAATGTCTTGTTCTGTTCTTTGAATGTTATTTATTAGCATTGAATTGTTCGTGATATGTAGATAATATTTGGAGATTTCCAATGCTTTGAGTGTTTAAGAAACAAACACAACGTTTCGATAGGTATAACAAACTCTTGCCGTCTTCAGTTGTACTTACTAACTTAGCCTAAATCTAAAAAAGATTTTTTATTTTTTTTACTTAACCCACACTAAATCAGAAAAGACAACACTACATGCTACATACTAAAGATTATTCTTGAAAGTCAAACGTTCTTAAAAAAAACTATCTCACATAACACAATTAGACAAAATATAATACACAATATGAAATACAAAAGAAGTGCAAAATATGAAATCAGTCAACAAAACACAGAGCAAGTCATTAAATAGACCAAATACTCAATGAAATACTCGTACAAAAATAAATGCAAAATATGAAAAAATCCACAGAGCATAGATCAGATTAGTAAACAGACAAAATATTCAATGACACCCGAAATAAATGCAAAAATATGAAAAAATTCAACAGAACATAGAGTAGGTTACTAAATAGAAAAAATATTCAACTTATCCAACCAGCTTCCAATTCCACTGAGGCAGTGGACAGGAGTCCTCACACCACTACAGTCACGAGATCAACTCACCACGACCGTCAAAGACGAACTGAGTTCGACAGTTGTTATAACAGTCGAAACGTTGTTTTTGTTTCTTAAACACTCAAAGCATTGGAAATCTCCAAATATTATCTACATGTCTTGTTCTGTTTAGGTTATATCATGTTATGTAGTTGGTAAATATTTCAATCATATCTCCCTAGTTGAAACTTCCAAGGCACTTGAAACAACAAAAAGAAGTGACGTAATTCTTTGAAAACTACTCGTATATCGGAAATAGATCGGCTTAAAATACTTTAAGGCCTTGTATGGGGTAAGGGTGAAGTGTCCTCATAAATCTAATTATCTCATAATATCTGTGCCTAACCATATAAAACAGCAAATATGCGAAAAGCAATTTAAATCTTCCCTGCAGCACTTCTTGTTAAGTGGAGCTTTTTACACTGTTGAGGAATTTCTAATGGAACAATAGGTTTTATTAATGACAAATATGTAAACAAATATTATTAATTAATAGAAATTTAATTTAAGCTATAATAACCTAACTTTAATTGTTATAACATTAATTCTTTATACATGACCATTGTAATACAATTGTATAATTGTCCACTACAAAATAAATATATTTTGATTTTTGATTTTGATCTAATTATATCTAATAAATTATAGAAGTATGTTCCATTGAAACTGTATTCGTTAGACACTGCTTTTTGATTATGACTATATGGTTGTTTGTCGACGTCTGCTACCTCAGTTTAAAATATCAATAAACGATTGTCCTTTTGAGAGAGTAGATATTTTTGAACTTTTTATGAAGGCTAAATTGAAAGGTAAAAGTCTATATTTGGATAATCTGGGTAATGCGTTACATGTGGACTTTGATGGACGAATTCCCATTTGGCAGTAGCTGTTAGCGATATGTGTATAACCCTTTTCGACTTTGCAAATAAACTCGTTTACGTGGTGTATTTTAGAGATTGGTTTTATATTTGTAATTTGACTACAGCATAAATGTTTTACTGTTTCATAATTAATGCAGTTCAACTGTCATAGAGTAAACTTTCTTCTTATTTAAATTAAATAATACGTAAACAAGAATCCACCTTACCTGTAGCATCATTTATGTATTTATTTATTATTTTATTTTTATGGTATTTACTTATTTTTATTTTTTATGATAGTTTTATTTCTTTGCTTTATTTTAATTTTTGGTCTGTTATTTTGTGGGAAAGGGAACTATCCTTAAGGAAAAATGCCAGAGTGTTAAGGTTACTGTACATTTTCCCTTGACAGAGCATCAATGGCTTCCATATAAAGAAACAATGACTTCAATATACAAGTAGAAAGGGGTTTATGGATATATAACCTGAACGTAGAGATGCGCAAAATATTATTTCATTTCATATTGACTTTACAATTTATAAAATATAAAAGAAATCTGGAAAAGCATTCGAAGTGTTCGTAGAAATAGCTTCAGCCTTCTGTATAATT
>JAQJVL010006040.1:0-31435 GCA_035578905.1 Stictocephala bisonia
TGTGGACTGTCCTCAGTATGATTGAAAAATGTATATTTGGTTCAAAAAGTAGATTTTTTGTATATTACATAGGTGAAAAGTGTCGATACTTTATCTGCAATGGTTAAGAAAATATAATTCCTTTCAGACGTCTACAAAAATAACACAACTCAATTATTTCTGTTGCCATGAGCAGTCACCTTAAGGGTGACTAAAGCGCCTAGTTGAGCTCTTTAAAGAATTTAGTTTTAGATTCATGCAACTGTTGCTAGTAATAGCAAACAGCCTGCCTCACTAACACACACAACGTGTTCCCTTCCCTCTCTCTCTCTCGTCTCGCAAATTAATAGTACAAAAGTACATAACTCCCTCATTTATAGTAAACTCTAGCAAAGAAGCTTGTATATATTAAGAACCTACTCTACAGAGAAAGATAGGTAACATTTTCAATTCAAAATTTGTACAGATGTCATTTTCAAAAGTAATTGGTTACAATGCCAACCATTTTTATTTTTCTAATGTTACTTTACAAGTTTTGTTAGAACCTATCTTTTGTCCACAATTTTCTCAATATTTTAATAATATATATCGACACTTTCGTAATGACTTGTGTACATAAAAAGGTCTAATTATCCACTTTAGATAGCCAGATCTCCAGAAAAATTCTTTTTTTAAAGTTTCCCTTAATACACTTTTACTAACTGTTTAAGAAGAATGGATCAACGAAAGATAAAAAATAATCATTGATTGAACATCTTTATGTGAAACTGATGTACATAGTGTACTTTACTCCTTACACAGTCAAACCAATAACGACATTGCAGTATAAGCGACCCTGAGAGATATTATTGTAAAAAATAATAAAATACAAATGGTTTTTATTTGAGTGTAAATACAAAATAAGTTAATTATGTTGGTTAAGAGTTTTTGTGGAAATTGTAGGCGATATGTTCTTTTTTCGTTCCTCTTAATACTGACACACACGGCGTCCGCTCAATGGTTGTCATCGTCTTGGACATTACAAAATAAGAACATCTGGGTGGTGGTCAGGGTCCGGATGTTGTCTATGAAGGATGTTGTGTAGGGAGGATGTTGTGTATGGAGGATGTTGTGTAGGGAGGATGTTGTGTAGGGAGGATGTTGTGTATGGAGGATGTTGTGAAGGGAGGATGTTGTGCAGGGAGGATGTTGTGTAGGGAGGATGTTGTGTATGGAGGATGTTGTGTATGGAGGATGTTGTGTAGGGAGGATGTTGTGTAGGGAGGATGTTGTGTAGGGAGGATGTTGTGTAGGGAGGATGTTGTGTATGGAGGATGTTGTGTATGGAGGATGTTGTGTAGGGAGGATGTTGTGTAGGAAGGATGTTGTGTATGGAGGATGTTGTGTATGAAGGATGTTGTGTAGGGAGGATGTTGTGTAGGGAGGAAGTTGTGCAGGGAAGATGTTGTGCATGGAGGATGTTGTGTAGGGAGGATGTTGTGTATGGAGGATGTTGTGTATGGAGGATGTTGTGTATGGAGGATGTTGTGTAGGGAGGATGTTGTGTAGGGAGGATGTTGTGTATGGAGGATGTTGTGTATGGAGGATGTTGTGTAGGGAGGATGTTGTGTAGGGAGGATGTTGTGTATGGAGGATGTTGTGTAGGGAGGATGTTGTGTATGGAGTATGTTGTGTATGGAGGATGTTGTGTATGGAGGATGTTGTGTAGGGAGGATGTTGTGTAGGGAGGATGTTGTGTATGGAGGATGTTGTGTATGGAGGATGTTGTGTATGGAGGATGTTGTGTATGGAGGATGTTGTGTAGGGAGGATGTTGTGTATGGAGGATGTTGTGTAGGGAGTATGTTGTGTAGGGAGGATGTTGTGTATGGAGGATGTTGTGTAGGGAGGATGTTGTGTAGGGAGGATGTTGTGTATGGAGGATGTTGTGTAGGGAGGATGTTGTGTAGGGAGGATGTTATGTAGGGAGGATGTTGTGTAGGGAGGATGTTGTGTAGGGAGGATGTTGTGTATGGAGGATGTTGTGTATGGAGGATGTTGTGTATGGAGGATGTTGTGTAGGGAGTATGTTGTGTATGGAGGATGTTTTATATGGAGGAGAACTGATTTCAGTCTTGTAAGTTTACTGAAAATCGTGGTGCTGATTGCACGTAAAGCTGTCGGTCCATTGGTTGCCTGGCTATTGGGCTTTTAATAAATGGTGCTTTCTAAGCTACGGCAATGAATACACACTCTATAAGAAGGACACTCCTTATACAGCAAATTCAGACCAACTTTTTTTCTGAGATTGCTGCTTTTCGCCTTAGCCGCTGTAGTTCTCCAGTCAATATTTTCCTGCCTTCTGTGCTAGGGAGATCTCGCAGAGGGTGCGAGAGAGAGCGCGCCTTCGGTGCGAGAGAGAGCGCTCGCCTTCGGTGCGAGAGAGAGCGCGTCGAGGGTACGAGAGAGAGAGGGAGCGAGGGTTGTGTGCGAAAGGAGAAAGTTTGCCTGGTGGTCTGTATAAAAGAGCTTCCTCTATACAGACTCTGCTCTCGCTATCCCTCTGCCGCCGCGGTTTGGCCGAGATGCCACTTGCTTGAAAGACTCTCCACTACTTCATTGCCAAATGTTGAATTAACAATTTAAGATGTGATCGCTGGATGCCGAATTTTTTTTCATATTTGCTTTGATAATCAAATCGTAGATCAACCTATGATAACCCAAAACTTTATAAGATGAATAAATTATTTTGGAACTGCTCCTAGAATTAACACTGTACAAGCACTGTTGTTTTAACAATATTCAAGCACTGTTGCTTTAACAATATCCAAGCACTGTTGCTTTAACAGAATCCAAGGACTGTTGCTGTAATAAATGTAGTGTGATTATAACAATTTAATCTGTGATTCAAGAATTGTTATACTAACCGAAAGAATATACTATCATACAAATAACTAACAAAAGTAAATGGGCAAACATTTTAACGAATAACTATTGAAAAGTGATAGACTATTCAGAGATTTTAATAAATTAATTATAGAGATGTTATTGAAAAAAAAAAACAATGTAAATTTACTATAAAAAAATAAGTTTATTCAAAAAAAAATGAAAACGTACTTTATAGACGCCGAAAAAGTATTGCAAATGTTAACACAATTAACTATTTTCTATCTATGTTCGGTGACAATCAAAATTAAAAAAAAACAAAATTAAAACATTCAACTGACAAACATTATAACATACTCAGAATACCTACTAACTAAAATTAAATTGCAGCATAACCACTAACATATCACATTTACATCTTATTGTTTACGATATATGAAGTGGCACTTATGAATAACACATATATACACGAAAATTATAAACAAACGTAAACTACAAAAACATTCAGTATATATAATTACTAAAAATAACATTGCAGCATAATTATATACATATTTTATTTACATCTAATTATTCACAATATATGTTATGAAATAAATATTATTAGTCTCAGTTATGAAATAAACATATATTTACACACACACACTTATTTACTAAGTTCAAACTGTACAAAAAAACATATATAAATACTAAATACTACATTTCAACATGATCATATACATTTCTATTTACACCTAATTACATGTAATTTATGTAAAATGACAGTTAAGACATATATAATTATCCCCACATTATTTACAAACTTCAAACTGTACAAATTATTCAGTAGACCTACTTATTAAAATTTACATCACCACATATTCTTATAATATATGTGCTAGGGGTTAGTTATGACAATTAATATATATACATAAAAGTGTGTATTCATTGGTATTTTCCTGTTGACCTCTTTCATCTACACATAATTGTGGCCCGAAGGAGTTTAGGTGATGTCGCAGCAATGCTGGACATACGAATATTATGTGGTGAGCTGTTTCTTCCTCCTCTCCACATTTCCTACATAGGGTGGTATCAACCATCACTCCTATTCTTCGTAGGTGACTACGGAACAACCAATGGCCAGTTATAAATCCTACCACTCTTCGGAGTTCTTTCCTGTTTAGCCGTAGGGCCTCTACTGATAGGTACTTTGAGGAGCCCCTTAGTATCCTCTTTGACTGAGTGTTGCCGTCAGTATTTTCCCAGTGTCTTTGTTGCTCACCTGCAACCCACTGAGATACTGACACACGTGCTTGGCTGTATGCTATGCAGCACGCAGGTTCTGGGCCAATGAGAATGCAGTCAGCTCCTACGTTGGCACACCTGTCTGTGAATAGAGTGTGTATTCATTGGCTACGGCAAGTCAAACTCAGTTGGTAACAAAACCACACAAGTCATCCTACAATATATCGATACAATATCGATACAATATACAATACATCAGGTAGTCGTGTAAGCTGTGTCTGACAATAATCTGAATAATTATTAACCGGCTGCAAAATTATTAAGAATCATTCGTTTCACAACATGCATAAAAAACATTCAGCCATTCGTTGGCTGTTTTACGAAGAAAGGACGACAAAAGGAAGTTGGCAGAACTGCGGGGTGTGGGGAGGACGCAACGATCATAACTGCAGGAAACAAATGGCCCACTGTTCTGGGCTGGGGTTTATGGGCCACTCTATAGAACCAGTGCAATCGGCTCACTTTCATTATCAATGTAATGTGTGCTGTGGATGGTGTTGGTTCGCGCCGGTCTGGTGCGCACTGAGGCGTGCTGCGCAAGCGCCGCGCACGTTAAGGCGTAACGCGCACTTTACTACGCAGCTGCACACCTTGGACTGCCTATTGCAGTATTTTTATTTCACTGTGCCGGAAAAGTGGTTCGGTTTTTGAAGCCAGGGACTAACGTGTGGTCTGTTTTTGCATAAAACTTACGATAAACATTTACCACAGTATATAATTTAATCCAGAATATTCCGTTTTTATTTCTAGATTTGTTATTTTTTTAATCCTCTAATCATTTCACTTAAGAGAAATTAAAACAATCATCTCCTGTAATTAAGAGTGCAGAGGTAAAATGAAATATCGAAGTTGACTGAGGCGCGCTCTATCCTGGCAGAGAGCTGCTCGTATTCTAAGTAGATCCAGGGAGCATCTGCAAGAAGTAGTTCGGCTTTTATTTCCGGTCTTGGAAATATTGTCACCACACCCTTTCGCCTCTGCTTTTCCCAAAAAAAGCAATGTTACAAAAACCTAATATTATGATTAAAAAAATTAATTTTTTTATATTACTATGAAAATCATTAATGATAAATCGTTTTGTAAAAGATGAACAATTTCATTGAATTAATTGCAATTTACACCCAATTACCAAGGGTTTATGTAGTTTACACCAAGCCCGATTTATGTAAATTTTAAAAAAATTTAAAAATAATCAACATACAATAGACATAAATCAAATAAAACATGAACGGCATAAACACAGTAAAGTCAAATCAACATTCAAAACTATCCTATTTATGAGGAATAATCACTTATGCAATAATTAAGGAAAATACTACAGAATATAAATGTCTAGTATTACTTTAAACTGAAATAAATGTACAATTTGTGAAGCATAAATCAAACAAAATAGTTGATGAGGACTATTAATCATTCATCATAATGATAGAAAGTCTAGCAAATATATTTGATGGCATAATATTTGACTAATGTCATTCCCCTTCTTCCAGGGTTGACGCCAAGGTTTCCTCTGAGTTTATTCTCACTTCCTGAGCTTTCAATATATGATCAGGTACACGAATCTACATATTTCTTCTTCATCTGGGATCGATTATCTCCCAGCAAACATTTCATGTAAAAGGTTACTAATTTGTTCTCCATTTCCGTTTCCCAAAGTTGATCGTCCCTGAACAGTTTATCATATATTAAACCCTCAGGACACCATACAGCAAAAACACAATAATTTCTTCTAGTAATATGAAGCTGGCCTTGTACTTGGAGATTGTAAATATGTTTTTTCTTGAGATATAAGGTGTTAATTTTCTTACATAGCTGTCACCAACGATAACATAAGACCAATTGGTTTTATGTTATCGTTGGCTGTCACATACTATCAACAGTTCTTCTGCTTGATTATTTCGCCAGGATCCAATTCGGACTGTATAGGAAGGGACATTGCATTATATCGCAAATATCGTTTATTCGAAAGCTCCTCGCCACATTAAGAATCCTATACCATGTAGCATAAATGTTTATAAAAAATCTGTAAACCAGTTAGTGGATTGTAGAAATTGGTAGAGTGGAAATTAAAAGTTACTTTCGTTCTTCCTACATATAAGTTTATCGCACAACAGCCCGCATTCTGAACGATGGGGAGTGTACATGCAGTTTGTCTGATGCGTTTTTTTTTTCTGTGCGTATCTGCGTGCGTGCGCGCGCGCGCGCGCGCGCGCGTGTGTGTGTGTGTGTGTGTGTGTGTGTGTGTGTGTGTGTGTGTGTGTGTGTGTGTGTGTGTGTGTGTGTGTACGTGCATGCTTTTGTTAGGGTGCGTCTGTGTGTGTGATAGGAGAGTTATGTAAGTGCAAATGTGACTGTGAATGTGTGTTTGTATGGTAGGTGAGTGGGTGTGAAGTATCTGCTAATAATAGCTCCTGATACAATAAATATTAATTGCTTATTTGTCCCTTCTTATTGCGCATGTATATATTTGATTTTCTTTTATATCACACTAGTTTTAAGTTTATACTGTTCTTTATGCTCTTTAGTAGTAGTGGCCGACAACATTCCGACTGTTTTGGACTCCTTTCCCCACACACAGGCAGCCGTCCATGTGGGGCATCAATTTCATGTATTTTTGTTTATATGTTATCAAGGAATAAATAGATTTTTCATTTTCATTTCCACTAAACCGTCGTCTGCAATGAGCCCTTTAGGTGTTGCTGCCGGAAAGGGCAAGTCCTAATCTATAAATAATCCACAAGGTTTGATGACCACTCCTAATTTTTCAGCTAATTCTCTAACTTTTTTTACGGTAAGTAAGGGGAGCACTTTTTTACGATGGGTGCACAGTTAGAATATGTTTTTCGGTTGCAAATTATTCCGATATAAAATAAAATTAAGTATTTCAGACTAATCACACTATTTGACAGCTGAGTCAAAAATGAAACTTCTAACTATAATTGGTCTATTTAAAACAAATAACACATCATACAAATTTACAACATTATGCATTTTTTTTTCTAATTACAAATTTTCTTGTTGTTATCAAAGAGAATATCTACTTTTAACAACCAATCGGTTGATATAGCTGCTCTAGTAATGTCCGGCGTAAAAGTTACATAAAGTAGTTAATTCAATATAACGTCTAAAATACATTAGTAAACAAATTAAAAACATTTTTGACAGAACTTGAATTATAATGTAATGATAATTATGCCTTATCATATTGAAAGGACTTTTTATATATGTATTTGGGACAGAGAAATTATTTTTTAAGGATTATTCGACTTACGGCAATAACATGGCTACAAGTATAATTGTAATTACAGTGCTAACTTTTTTAGGCAAATTGACGCGTTCCTCTTACATTTATGGCGCGATACGTGTCATAAAAAATGCAAAACATCACAACAAAATGTCGACAGTTAAAGCGAGTTCTCATTAAAATAAATTTATTTTTTACTAAGATAAAGCTCTGAAGAAAATTCGCGAGTAAAATCTCATTCAGTAAGACTTCGTGGAGAAGAGAAATACGCCATCGGTGTGAGAAATCGCGAAATACACCTTTATGTTTTTGTCACGCTCCTTAAATGTAACCAGAATCAATGTGGCAACGGGGAATGAGAGGGGTAAAAGGGGGAGGAAGAGTGTGGTGACACTAAACAAGCAGGTTGGCTCTGTGACGTATACAAACCCCGTCCTTTAATTACGCGGGAAACTGGGTTGCGATTGTAACACAAATGAGAGTGAAGCCTGTGGGTGTTGTATCAAGTAAACAATTGAGAGAGCGGGTGTACGCAGTTTGTGGTGATACTAAACAAGCAGGTTGGCTCTGTGACGTATACAAACCCCGTCCTTTAATTACGCGGGAAACTGGGTTGCGATTGTAACACAAATGAGAGTGAAGCCTGTGGGTGTTGTATCAAGTAAACAATTGAAAGAGCGGGTGTACTCAGTTTGTGGTGATACTAAACAAGCAGGTTGGCTCTGTGACGTATACAAACCCCGTCCTTTAGTTACGCGGGAAACTGGGTCGCGATAGCAACAGAGATGAGAATGAAGCCTGTGGGTTTGCACCAAGTAAACAATTGAAAGGGCGAGTGTGCGCAGTTTGTGATGACGTCACGTCGTCAATTAGTTTTGTAAATGTTATATTTGTAAACGCTCATTTCAACTTATTTATATTTATTTTGTTAATCGGAGAAAAATATTTAAAACAACTAATGAATAGGATTATTTATGATTGGTTGACTTGTTGGAAATTTCCAATGTTTCAAGTGTTTTAAAACCCTTATTTATTCAATTATATAAGGACTGCATGCACAAATGTTTGTATATTTTATGGCTAATATGGTTATATATGAGTGTGGATGACCTGTGAAGTCTGGTTACTAACTGAGTTTGACTAGCTCGGAAAGAACTATTTATTTAATAGCCAAAGGGCATACTAGAGACATCAACTTTACGTCAAATCCGAACCACGTAGTGTGGTATACAATTTTCAGTTAGTTGACACAAAGATTACCTGATACTTAGTTCTCTCCCCAACACAACTATAACTGCATCTAACATGGATGTACCTCAAACTTACTCTTAAAGTAGTTGTCCATCTTTCGCCGATATACACCCAACTGACTGGACAGCCATGTCATCAGTAAAAAGGACCGAGACATGGAACCTTCGTCTACAATATCCCACATAACTTGCTCCCCCCACCCCCAGATAGACTGCGGTTACACAAAGTAACTAACGCAATAGTGCTAACATCAACGAAATAACAAACGTTTCACGACATTTATTAACACTTCAATTGTCCATCATAACAGGTGTAGCTTTCTAAAAAACGTAATCCTACATCTACGAGATAGTCATGAATTTGGGTAAAACTAAATTTTCTATACTATTTCAATTTGTCCTTAATACATTCATTTTCTCTCTCACATTTGTCTTTACATATGGCAACAACAATTGAGAGTACGCCTTATAAATAATCAACTACTTTGAAGCTGATCATCACTTACATCTACAATTTACGCAAAATATATTACACACGTACATATTACATTCTAAACATTATCCAGAATTCTGGGGGAAATATTCCGTTTATAAATCTCAACACGATTATTTCTAAATTCAACTTAAACCAGGGACCTTTGCCAAAACTATAATTGATTAACGAGAATGGAAAAAAAAGGATCATGTGGCTCTGACTATTAAGAACACAATGGATTTTTTTTATTATTTTATTGACAAACCAAAAACACATTGCGCCTAACCTAATGCAATGGTAATCCTGGAGAGAATCCAGTTTTCAAAATAGACAAACAGAGACTACAAATAAACCGAGGTGGCGCTGAAAGTGTAACTTCGAGTAGTTTATTTCTCTTCTCCAGTTTGCCAATCGATGTCAGGGCAACACCATTGTCAAAGTAGCCCCCCTCTTCTCTTGTTGCCCTGTACAATTCATTTAGGGTAATACGACTAGTACTTACATACTCTTTAAAGGTATATAAAAGCATACTAGGTCGTATCAACACGCAATCGCTCAACCTAACGGGGGGTTCTCTACGCTTACACACTTGACCGTTTCATAGGGTTTTCATTCCCAAAACCAATCACAAAAATTAATAAAATATTACACCCCTCTGGCCATATCTCACTGGATTACACACAAACGTTTCTACAATCTAGTAAACCTCACTCTGTTCTTCACCGGGTGTATGTAAATTAGCCCACAATCATCTGTCTGACAGTTTCGTGGAAATTACAACCTAAAGAACTCCGTTTACCATTACCAATTTACGTCATAAATTACCAACTTAAAAAAAAAAAATTGCCAAAATGAAAATCAAATTAGCCAAGCTTATCCGTACCATTCTGTACCTTTATGCTTGTATCAGCTGTATAAAATTAAATTTATTAAACTTAAATAATCCCAAATGTTACACTAAGCTCTGATTTGAAAAACAGGGAATTTGACCGATGGCGGACTGTTATACTAAAACTTCTAAACAGCCCTTAAGTACAACTTTTTGACTTAATCAACCCATTCAAATGAGTCATCTATCGATACAAATACAAAAGCAAACTTCCCTCTCCCGTTCAAACAAATTTAATCAAACCCCTCCCATCCAGAGGTACTCTAGGACTGCATGATGGACGTGGATACATAAGGTACGTAATATTTATTTTGGTTGTAATACCATTATACCTCATAAATTGACATCTAAGAGCCATGTTCACAATAGCAGCCATCAGAAAAAGCGATACTCTGTTTAATTTTTTCTTTATTTTTTTTTTCTTATACTCTCCCTGTTAGGCTCTGTTATAACAAATGAAAAAAATTATCTTTGAACTGTATTGAGCGTATAGAAAACATCATCGCGATTGATAATCAACAAAAAAAACAACACAAGACTAAAATATCAAACAAGGCGCACGACATTCTGTTTTCGGCAAATTAAATTATTTCTAAGCTTAAGTTTTATTTTCTAAACATATAATATTTATTCTTTAAGAGTACTCAGCTGTGCGCCATGTTGGATTTTAACTTTTAAATCATCCCATACAAGAAACAACGATCAATTTCGGAACCAAGCAACACGACCCACGACAAGGCGTATTCCCAACAAACAGTTATATTTTTTAACGGATTCTTTCCGAACGAAAATCCACTTCTGAGCATCGCGAATTGAAATTTTCTCACTGTTTGAAAAATTGCTTTTTAGAGAAATTCCTGCATATATACATTTTGGTAGAATGAATTACAACAAAAATTTAGTTTGAAAGTTTTTATATTTGAATAATCAAATTTTTTAAACTCTTTGGCTTACGTATTCCAAAATAATCAATAGCAAAAACAATGACGCAATTTGATAACGTTTCAAATGACACAAAACCTCTTAAACGAACATTTTGTTCAAAATAAAAGAACAATATCGGATTTCGGACAACAACAAGTTCTAATGGGATGTAAAAAACCAACATGCGGGCCGACTGCAGACTCTTAAAGCGGGAATATTAACACTAAAACAAATACACCAATTATACTAATGTTACTCCGTGGGATCGCTTGGTCAAAATCTGACACAAGTTTATATGAAAAAATAATCAACGTAAGTTTTATAATATTTAAAAAAACAAGAAATGCTCTAATTTTTAATTTAAAGGCGTACTGTACATAAGCGAAAGAATAATATAAGTTCCCATTATTATATAATATCCTTAAAGAAAGGGCTAGCAGCTCCTTCATATCAAGAAACAACGCAAAACACCATGACCATTTCCCGGCACCCCCCAACTCAAACGGCTCATCCCCCCAAGACCCGACATACAAATCTATCCATCTCGTGCGGTACGGTCTAGCGGCTTGTGGCGGTCTTGTAGTGTAAATCAGGTCTCCACACACTCACGATCATGTGGCGGTCTGTAGTCACGTATGCAGCTCGCAAACAAATCTCTCAGATATTTAAATTCACTTATACTCCACTATCCGGCTTTGCCATAGTCTTGAATACACGCACGATCAACATGGAAAATACCAGCAAGTCCAAAAGGGTTTTAATTGATCCATAGCACGTAGGGAACCCCAACATTTGTAAAACTGACTGTATCATAAATTAACCTCATTAAGAACCAGAAATTAATGGATAGATGTATAGTTTGACAAATCACAACCCAATAAAAGTTTTTTTTCTTTACATTACTATAATTATATTAAGCAAGGGAATCAGGGACACAGTAAGAGGGGGAAACCACAGTACAGTACAAAAGGTGAATTACCTGATAAAACAAAACAGTCAAGGACCATAGGATTCGAACTTGTCGCTATACTCGGATCTCGGGTATAACGTAAGAAACGTTTAGCACAAACTTTCATCGGCCGAGATATTGGAATGGACAACTAAAAAAAACGATTGGCACAGTCATTAGAGGTATTAAGAAGGTCAACCTGCTACTAAGCTCATCAGAAAAAGGCAACGATTGGGCAAACACTACGCACTCCACAGGCACCCATATTAAATACAAAAACAACAAAACGTTTAACAAAACAAGTTTACATATACAACACTAAAATACTATATACAAAAACAAAACAACAAAAACGGGCATCTACCTACTCTAGAAGGTAATCAAGATAAATATATCCTTTTAATCGCTTTTTTTTATCCTTTCCCTCTTAATTTCCCTTTTTCATACCCTTTCCTGATGTCACTAAGGGGTAATCCGCAAAATCACTCAACATCCATATTTTTTAATGTTTACCTATCTATCCCATTGAAGCATGGCCAAAGTCCAATAGTTCCCCCAACATTTCCCCCCCCCAACTTATCCCAGGATCCCAAACGACGCCCATACCAGCCGCACCACCCCAACTCGCCAACTTAAGTACCCACCCATTCTTCTCCCCCACCCCCCCACACACCCCTCCCCAACAACACCTACACCAACCTACCTCTATACCATTCCTTCGACCTCAACGGCAATGCCATAACCACCACCGCAAATTACAACGCCCCCCGCCACCCCCCGCCGCCGCTCCACACCCAACTCGCCCCCCCCCCTTCACCCACAAACTCCCAAAGGCACCCCCCCCCAACCACCACCCTAGCCCTCTCCGCGCCCCAACACCACACCCCCAGCAACGAACCACACACCCACCCCCCACCCACCCCCGAAACACACAAACCCTAGCCCAACCACAAACAACCACCCGTTGCAAACCACCCACCCGCCCCCTGGAACCAGACCCCCCCCCCACCCTCCCCTGGCACCACCCGCAATCCACAAAAAAAACCAACCAACACCCAAACAACACCCTCCCATCATACAAAACTACAAATCACTTATTAAAAAAACCAAAATACAATCACCTTTAAATGGGGGAGGAGTAGTATAACCGAAAATTTATCACCACTGACTGGACCATCATTAAAACACACCAATACAGAAAGTATAAAAATACAAAAAATCCAGAAATCTACACATAAAAATATACAATTCAATTCATCCCCACAATAAAAATAATAAAAAATACTCCCACCGTGTACCTGTCCCGTTAATTATCTATATTTTATCACCGAAGATAACATCACACAGCCCGCCAGCTCTAACAATGGACATAAAATAGACATACCCAATAAAAGACCTTAACAAAAAGAAAAATTCACGGGGGGGGGCGGAGATCACTCAATCCCGTGACCCACCTAAACAAATACTTAAAGATAAGAAAACAGAAGACCACACCACCACCTTCTACCCAGTACCCCCTCTCTACACTCCCCACCATCTTACACTCCTATGTGACTTGTCGAAGTCAACATAAAATTAACAACTAAAAAACACGTCAATACACACATACTCGTAACATCTATCAAGAGATCATACTACCTGAATAACTAAATAAAAAAAACACACAAAACCGTAAATCACGCTTTACCCAAACCCTACACAACCACCCAAACCTCCCAATCCAAAAATTCACCAACAAAGTTTCCAACACCGATCCAATCCAACCTACACACAACACCAACCCCCCCACCACCGACCAAAACCCAACCAATCACACACAATCACGATTAACCACCACGCATCCCACAAAACCCCCCCAAACCCCCCGCATACCAAACCCATCTCTACACATATCAAATGCTCCCTAACACTGAACAATTCAAAACAAAACTCACAAACCACCCAACTCCCAAAAAAAATTACTACAAACACACGACACCCCAACCCCCAAAAACCACCCCACTACCCACCCCCCCCACACCCACCCACCCCCCCCCCGCACCCCCCCCCACCCACACACCCCCATACCACCCCCCCACCCCACCCCCCGCCCACGCCCCACGCACCCCCCCCCGCCCGCACCCCTCCACCAACCCACCCCGATCAAACACAACCCCCACAAACACCCAAACCCGCACACACACACCAAAACACAAACAAACCCACCAACCTACCACCCCCCCCCAAACACCACCCACAAACCCCACCCAACCAAATTCCACACACCCCACCCCACCCGCCAACACCCCCCCACCACACCACAACCGAAACACCCCACCCCCCACCACACTCCACTCCAACAGGTTTTGCCCCCCACGCCCTCACCTCCTCTTCCACTGCAAAACACCCCCCTCCCCCCTCATACTGATAATCCCACACCACCTACTCCCGCACTCGACCCGTACCCCAAAAGCCCACATCCCCACCCACACACACACCCACGCCTCGACCCACCTAACCCCTACCCACCATCCATCCCCACCCACCCACCACTCCCCGCGACCCGCCACCCCTAAACCTCCCTCACCACCTCCCAAACCATCTTCCCGACAGCCCACCACCACATTCCCACAAAACCCACCCCCCCGCCCACACCCCCCCCCCCCCCAACCGGTCCCACTCCCCCCCCCAGCACCAAACAACCAACAAGCCACCCACCCAAGCACCCACCCACCCCAACCCACCCACCCCCACCACCCACACCCCACCCAAAAAAAACACTGTGCCAACCGCCATCCCCCCACCCTCCCCCCACATGCCCCAACCACTACCCATCCACCTGCCCTCCCCACCTCAACAGACCCCCCCCGCCACATCCCCTCCTCCCACAACCCAAAACTCCACCCACACCCCCCCACATCTCTACCAGCCCTCTCTCTGCGCCTATTCACCTCCACCGCCTCCCAGCACCCCACCCCCTCCACAACTCCCCGCTCACCTCTCGACCCCCCATAGTCCCGCCCCATGTACCTCGCTAATCCCCCCACCTGTGTACCCTACCAAAAAACAACATAACGCCCCCACTCTTCCACTCTCGCCTCACCTCCCACCCCTTACTCTCTCTATCCTCCCTTTTACTATTAGCCGCTCCCTTCACTACCATCAAAATTATCTCCCAACCCATTTAATAATTACAATATGTTTCACTGGGAGTTATTAAAAACAAAAAAACCTCCAATACATAACACACAGACCCACACACCACCGTAACCTCCCACAACCACCCCCGCCACTCGCCAACATCACGGCAACCCCCCCCCCCCCCCACACCTTCGTTCCCTACCGCCCACACGTCCCCCCCCTCCCCCACCCCACCAACTAAAAACTTTCTAACTCACACCAAAGCCTCTACATCAAACAACTTCTCTCCTGCCAACACTACCCTCCCCGCCCCAACCGACCCGATCCCCCAACCACCCCAACCACCCCCCCCCCCCCAAACCACCCCCACACCCCCACCGCCCCTCCCACACCCACCCCCCCCCCCCCCACCCCATCCCCCACCTCCCACCACCGATCCACACATCTAAACAACTCCCACCCGTCCATCCATCCAACTAACCCCAGATTGTTTAGCTCTATGGGAATACACCCCCCACAAACACAGCTACAAAAGTCCTCTGAAGCCCACCAACTCAAGCAAAAGTGGAAGATGTCAATATCATTGTACTACTTCATCTCTCCCCCTTCATCTCTTTCCTCACCCTCTCACTCTCTCTACAAGTGTCTCTCGCTCGATCATCTTTCCTTCCCTTTCCCTTACTTCTCCCCTTTCCCCCCCTCCCCACTTTTCACTCCCCCTCTACAACACCTAACTACTACTTCACCTAGCATCTCACCCTATCACCGAAGAAAATGCCTAAGTTGTGTAGAATAAGACCCCAAATAGTCGTTCCTACATAAACCAAATATAACAATATCCACCAACCTTACCCCAAACCACCATTACACTGCTGATAAGCCCACAATACCTATACCCCCAGTACCCGAATAATCATAAGTCCAATATCTCCTCCTCTCACTACAACCACGACCACTGGCCTTCGAGCCCTTAACCAAACCTACAAATAATCACGAATGTATAAATAGAATGGACAAAAAATTGAGGAACCGGGGGAAAGGGACTGGACGGGGGGTGGGGGAGGAGGTATGGAGACAACACAGCAAACCAAAATATAATAGTTTCAATGGCTACTTACGTACCATAGCAACACCCCCTAACCCCTATAACCCCCTTGCCCACCCCCCCTACCCAACCCAGGTGTGTTTTCCGTTTGGCTGTGTGTGCAGGCCCCTACCCCCCCCCACCCGCAAAACCCACGCGAACATACACATACGGGCCCCAATACCCCTTAACAATCACTTATACCTTGTGCACCTTTAAACACCCAACCCCCCCCCACCCCCCCCACAACCCAGCTGACCGGCGACACATCATGGATCACAACACCCCCCCTCACCCCCACAAAAACCAAAAACCTAATAACAAACTCACTACACAGACCACCCCCAAACACCTCATCCATTACATATCAAACAAAACGTAACTTGGCCGAAAAACTAAAACTCCTATCAAATCCCCTACCAACACCACCCCAACAACAACAAACCCCAACACCTCCCCACACCAACCCCATCCCGCACTCAACCCCCCCAACCAAAACAAAAGTGATTAACAAACTCACTCCGGCAGCACCAAAACAAAACCCATCCATTAACAGACACAGCAGCTTAAAAACTGACCCAAAAACAGTACACATTAAGGTCATTGAATAATAAAAGTGTTTATAAATGCAACACCAATTGGAAACAGTATCATTAATAGGGTGGGTCTGAGTTAATAAAAATACTATAAAATATATCAGATATTCGGGCCGAGAAAATACATAGTGCCCCCTAAATTTTTTTTATATAATAAAACATTGTAATTAATGCCCAAATGGAAACCACCGTCTAACAAACTCTTCTTTTTCTACAAACACTAGCATTAACGCCAAGTATATTACAGTGTATTATTAAAAATCATCGAGTCCCCGCCCATAATTACCGACCTTAGTAGGACAAACAGTAGGCCGTCATTTCCGGAAAGAACCAAAAAGGAATTAAATCCTTCATTTACCCAACAACCATTTTTTATTTTCTAAGGAGTTTAAGATGTTAGAGCGAACGAAAATATTAAAAACCGTAAACACACCAGATCCCTAACGAAAACTAAAGAAAACTTTCCATCCAGCCCCAAGTTAATTAAAGGCATTTTTTCCATTTCATTTTAATGTTTTTTGGATTGGGTGATATTTCAAATGTAATGATGCCTGATAGATGGTCAATAAATAACAATAATGTAATTTTTTTTTTTCTTACTAAATTTTTATTTTTATTTAAAATATTTAACTATACCTATATTACTTAAACAATTTTTACATTTTTTTTTAACATAAATAATTTAAAAAATTAAAAATTTAACATAAAACTATTAAATATTTTAATAAACAAAAATAAGCATTACCGCATTTACACAAAGAAACGAAAGGCCCATTCAAAGGTGAAGAGGTAGGAAAGGGAAGATAAGGCAGCAGAGTCAACCACAAAAACAACACCAAAAAGAACAACAAATCCACACCCAGCACCCAGTCGCCCCGCTTAGTCCCAAAATTCACTATAACCCCCTACCACGAGCGGCCCCATCACTCCCCCCCCCACTCCGCTTCCCAACCCGCTGAGAACCGCCCCTAATCCAAACACCCTCCCCCTCACTCCGCGTAACTCCTCACAACCTACCCCCGACCGCTGGTCCCCCTCCAACCTCCGCGCTGCCCCCCACACCCCGTCATCTACAGAACACAGCGGGAACACTTTGCAAGCAAGAACCAACAAGGGAAGGGTGATCAGAGGCTAGGATCACACAAATCGTCCCAATCACACAGAGGGCACTGAAGCAATGACGAAAAACCTCGAAAGTAAGGACACAGCGGGCATATGCGTTTCAACACAAACATCAAAGAATGAGACGGAAGGGCCCAGACAACACGGTCCCAAATAAATCAGGTAACGAACGGGAGGAAGAAGGGCATTTACAACCCACCCAAACATCGTGACAAGGAATCGCCGAGCGGGTACCTCCCAGCCATCCCCCCCCCCAACAATACGAACATCACGTAGGGAGCAAACCCAGAGCGCAGACATAAGTTTAAAACCCTCCAAACAAAAACGCAGTCAGACAGGAACACGGGGCACCGCGCGGTGTTCCCACAAAACAAACAACCCCCCCCCCATAAAAACCACACGAACCCAAATCCACGATCCCGCAACAACAAATCAAGTAAGGCGGGGGTTGCCTATACACAACATACAAACCACTATAGATGACGATCCAGGGCCCAACAAGCCTGCGACATCAGTATGGTCCGTCCGCGGGGGGCGGGGGGGGGGGAGGGCGTGGGGGGGAGGCCTTTGAATGTCTAAGCAAATGTCGGAGATGTTGTGTAGGAGCATAAGAAGTGGGTTCAATAGGAGTAGGCAAGCGGCTAGTACAAAAAATAAAAAAAAAAAAACAAAAAAAAAAAAATAACAAACAAAAAACACACCAACTCACAAGAAACAAACACAAAATGTCACATGAAGAGTAGAACCCAACAACCAAGGAAAAACAGTAGGTGGCAGAACGCTAGAAGTCAACATGGAACACCGAAAAGACGTAGAAGTGCACATGATTATGGTAACCCCAATAGCAGGCAAACACACGCAATGGTCTGCCGACGGCATATTCTCCCTACCAATCTAACTTCACAGAAGCCGTGAACCACACCCCCAACCACTGCCCCACCTTACTCTTCACCACCCTTCACTCTTCACCTACCACACCCCCCACACTCCCCCCAGCCGCTCGCTGACCTGCGCCACGCCTCCCCCAACCATAGTACCGTCTACTCGATCCCCAACCCCGTCCACAGCCATCGAGCCCCCCCCAAGACAATGCCCCACCAAGTGTGGAAAGACTACCACCCAATTCCTCATAACAACAATGACCCAAAAAGACTATTACCCCCGTGCTTATCACCCTAACCCAACCAACACAACATCATAACTCCCCCACAACAGAAAACCATGAGTTACAGAGATGCTATAAGATACAACCTTAATCAAAATACGCTCACCATCACTCATAATACCTTATAACCGACCCCCAAATGCATCCATCAAATATACAGTAGCCTACAGTGGAAATAGTAGTCTAACCAACTTCAAAAAAAACACTTAGATAATCTAGCGAAAATAAATAAAGTGGTAGATCGAGCTAATGAGCCAACAACACATAGACTGACCCCCGATAAACCCACCTCCCCAAATTAGTTCTGTAGTCACAAAATCTCAATCCAATCACTTACCCCCCCCTCCTCAGTTCTGCTACTTTCTTCACTAGACACCAACAATTATTTACAGATTATAGTTATTCACACAAACACACAACATACTTATAACTGTTTATAGCAGTTCTTTTTTAATGAGGAAAAATATATTTCTGGTTTACAACTCCAATATTAAAAGAAGTAAGGTGTTTATGAATGAACAATACTACATTTTTATATTTTAATTTATATTCAATATTATTTCATAAACCAATACAAAACTATGCAGTATATATTAGTTTATCATGTATTTTCCCAATAATATATATATTCTAGTGATTAATACGAAATATATTTTTTTCCATTTTCATGAATCGGGCAGAAATATAGCTGATTTTTAAATTCAGGTTTGATTGTAAACAATAAATAATTATAAACATTGTCATGAGTAAACACTGTATTAAAATATTTTAATTTATAGACAGGAAAAACAGCATTAAACTTTTCCACCAGCGAGCCCCCAAACCACTAATCCCAAATCCACTAAGCTAACCCCCACACAAACCTCCAAAATCCACCCCCCAATAAAGAAATCACCACACAAGACGTAGATTGACCAGATCTATTCACGACCTAAAAATAAAGAAAACCAACAAACTAGCTTGTATTTATAAAAAATATAAACAGTTGGTATCTCCTTAGAATTTAACAACAAATGCAAAATTATTCATATAAAATACTGCACGTATTAATATTTTTTTTTTTCAAAGGAATTATAAGTAAAAAAATATTACTTTGGGGGGGCTAATGATCTTACAAATAGTAATTATGATAACCCTAAATATAGGTAATTAAGAAAACATACTATTAAAAATAACAAAAGACCATGCAATAAACCTATCTCAACATAAAAATACATACACATAATATAATAGTCACGAATTTTTTTTAAAATAAATCTTGGCATAACTACATAATCACCACAAAAATTTCAACAATATTGAAATATACAACTTATAAACTACCACATATATCTATCATACCGTGGCGCTCCCGTACACGATTTTAAACTTTCAGCAACGCAAGTCCACAGTTCCAAAACACTACGACTGCACACCCAACAACACACCACAAACCAATACCCCCCCTTTTCGTCCCGCCCCCCCCCCCCAGCTTTATCTCACAAAAAAAACCCCACCCTAATAACCATATGTACGGCACCCTCACCCACTCCAAACGTGGCCATGAGCATTTATGTGCTCCCCCGCCCTACTTACCTACCAATCAAACCACCCACTCAAGTAAACACACCCGCACGCCCGTCCACATCAAATGCTCCCCCCAAAAATACCAATCTACCAAACACCTCCAGCCCCGCGCAACCCCGCCCTACCACAACACCAAAAAACCACAAAACAAAATACCCAACCCCATCTACCAAAAGAAAAAACCCCCCACAAAAAAAAAAAACCCTCAACCCTCACTACCCATCCCCCACAAAAACCAATATGTTCCCCATCAAACAATCTCACACCCCAACCACCCACCCCACCCCCTCCCCTCCAACAACAACCCCACTTCAATCCCCCCCGACCCATCCGCCCACACTCCCAACCTGCACCCCCCCTTTAAAACCCCCTACCCAAAACATAAAGCCCATTCCTTAATCAAACCACCCCCAGCTAAATAACAATACCATATGATCTCCCCTTCCCCCCCAAACCTCACACACCCCCTCCCCCCCCCTTCTCGTCTTCCCCTCTCTCTTCATCCCAACCTAATCTTCCCCCCCACCCCCCCACCCCCACACACCCACCCTCTCCTTACCACCCCCACTCGAAACAACCCACCCCTCCCCTTCCCATCGACCCCCACCAAGTACGCAATTTAAACACCCACCATTAAGGGTCCAGTGCCATTCTAAGACAAACGACAAAAACGAAAAAAAAAAAAAAAAAAAAATTAAACCCATCCTCATATGACCTCCAAGAAGACATATAAATACTATATCAACCCGAAACGAAACACAGCACCCTACGCTAAACACCCCACCCCCCCCCACCCACCCCCCCCCCCTACCCCACAAAAACCAAACCTCCATACCTCTACCCCCCCCCCCCTCCAAAAGTAACCCCCCCCCCCACCACCAAAAACAAAGTCCCACCCTCCCACAAACCCCAACCTACTCTGCCAAAAAAATTCCCAAAACAACATCAACCGCCACCCAACCCCCCCAAAATTTACCCCTCCGAGTCCAAAACAAAACACACAAACCAACTCCCCCTCAAAACCCCCACCATACCGTGTACACCCTGACTAGCGTTACATAATCAATCACACACAAAATCCCTCCAACATATTTATAGATGATCCACTAATGAAAAGTATGAGGGAAAAACAGAGCACACACTTACATTAAAAAAATCTTATAAAAATTAATAATGGTTCGGCATAGGTCGCCTCCCAGGGAAAATGTAATTTAACTAAAATCAAACACATATTCAATCAATTCATACAAAACTTTCAAAATACCAAACACACAACTTGTTACTTCTCTACTCTCCCTACCAGCTCTAACCAGATTACGAAACAAACTTCCGTAAAAAACCAACAAGCCAATCTATTTACAAAGTGTTGAATATGGCGAATATGCAAGAATAATAAACAAAACGAATACCACATACAACAGAGACCAAACTCATGCACAAATACACCAACTCCTACCACCCCACCAAACCAAAACCAACTACAGACAACCACCCTCGGATCCCCCACACATACAACCCCCCACCCCACCAACCTCACCCACCTACCCTTACCCGCCCCCCACAAAAACACCCACACCCCACCCCACAAATCCCCCCCCCCTCCACAACCACTATTCCTCAAAACTCATCCACCCAAAAGATCGACCGACTAAACTCACTTTCTCCCCCCCATAACCCACAAAAACCACCCACCCCTCAATCTAAATAATGAAACCCTTTCCAAAATGTCGATCTTTTTGTGCTCCATCAGCTGCAAACAAAACAACACACACCAAACCCTAAACCCCCCCCACCCCCCCCCATTATGATATACCACCCCCCACAACATAAATATACCCCTACAACCCTCACGAAAATGTTACCGAGACCCCAATGTCCTCCCAATTAAAACAAACAACACACATATCCCCTGACCCATCCTTTCCTACACCATACACCCACCCAAAACCAAACCCCCTATAAACCCACCTAAGCCCCAGAAACACCAAACCAACAATAACCCCCTCACCCCCCCCCACGCCCCCATCCAAATAAACACCCCCCACCCAAAAACCCTCCCTCAACCATCACCCACACAAATACCCCACCCACTCCTCACACTCAAACACTTTCCCCACCCGATCACCCACCACAACCATCCATTCGAAATACACAACATGCCCACATCAAAATGCCTACCACACCCCCTACAACTAATAACCACCACCCCCCCAACCAACAAAACCACAAGTTCTAATACCCCCCCGCCCACACAAAAAAACCACCAACTCCCCCCTCCCATCCCACCCCCGAACAACCTACACTCTTAATCATATAATATATCCACCCACTCCACAGACCCACCAAAAAGCCTACACGATCCGCCTCGACCCCCATCTTCCCCTAGCTTATCGCCCACGAGTCCCCCCCACCATATTACACACAATGCACCACCATATCCCACCCTACACAATACCCCCCCTCCCACCCCCCCCCCCCCAACCCCACCCACTCACCCCTCCCTAGACTAACATGCCTCAGTTACCGCCAACCCCCCTACTTCAACCAGGACACCCCACCATCAACCCCGAAAACCACCCAACACCACAAAGATCGCGCGCCCACCAAAGCAACCATGATACAAAAACCGCAACCAACCCCCCTTATAACAAGAAAGTGTGAATACAATTCAGTAGTAGAAACGCCTGATACCCTACAAAGAATCCAATAATAAATACTTCAATTTATAGGACAGACATATCTACACCATTATTTTCAATTCTCATGTATTGACTAAACCAATGACGTTTAAGTTGACTAGCCTTACCAGAAGTTCGTCTTGTCGGACTCTCTCGTCATTTGACGTTTGTGTAGACTAGCCTCTGCCCTACCTGATGTTCATCTTGTTGAACCCTCTCATCATCTGACGTTAATATTGACTAGCCTCTGCCCTGCCTGATTTTCATCTTGCCGTGCACTCTCGTCATCCGTTGTTCATGTTGACTAGCTTCTGCCCTACCTGATTTTCCTCTTGTTGGGTTCTCTCATCATGTGACATTTGTGTTGTCTAGCCGCTGCCTACCTGATGTTCATCTTCTGAGCCCTCACATCATCTGACATTTGATTTGACTAGCCTCTGCCCTACCTGATGATCATCTTGTTGGGCCCTCTCGTCATCTGTTGTTTGTGTTGACTAGCCACCGCCTACCTGATGTTCATATTGTTGGACCCTCTC
Source organism: Stictocephala bisonia (assembly GCA_035578905.1). Classification (NCBI taxonomy): domain Eukaryota; kingdom Metazoa; phylum Arthropoda; class Insecta; order Hemiptera; family Membracidae; genus Stictocephala; species Stictocephala bisonia. Next base: position 23,726 of record JAQJVL010006040.1, read on the forward strand.
GTCATCTGACGTTTGAGTTAACTAGCCTCTGCCCTACTAGAAGTTCGTCTTGTGGGACCCTCTCGTCATCTGACGTTTGTGTTGACAAGCCTCTACCTTACCTGATATTGGACTTGTCAGGCCCTCTCATCTTCTGATGTTTGTGTTGACAAGCCTCTGTCCTACTTGATTTTCGTCTTGTCAGGCCCTCTCGTGATGTGACGTTTGTGTTGACTAGCCTCTCCCCTACCTGATGTTCATCTTGACAGGCCCTCTTGTGAACTGATATTCGTGTTGATGGGTCCTCGCTTGATCTGACGTTCGAGTTGACGAGTCCTCTCGTCATCTGTTGTTTGTGTTGACTGCCTTCTTCCCTTCCTGACGTTCACCTTGATGGGCCTTCATTGTAAAAATACATTATTTTATGAATCTCTCAGACATCATATGAATCACCATCCAAAAACATAAAATGAAATGAAAAATGCCTTTATTAAAGGGGCGAAGTTAGGACTGTAAAGTTCTCTCTAACACTTAACTCCAAAAATAAAATGGTGTAAATGAAGGATTTAATTCCTTTTTGAGTTTTTCCTAAAGAGGCCTACTGTTTGTCCAACTAAGGTGGTAATTTGGCTGATTTTTAATAATACACTGTATAAACTTGGTTAAAGATAGTGTTTGTAGAAGAGTTAGTTAGAGAGGTTTCCATTTGGCATTAATTACAATGTTTTAAAATAAAAAAATTATTTTGCACATTCATATCTTCCGAAATCTGAAATAATAAAGTAATAAAATAACAGACCCAAACATCTACTGTTCCAATTTGAGTTGCATTAAAACACTTTTATTAATTCAATGACCTTAATTGACTGTAATTATGTCAGATTTTAAGCTGCTTATTCTGTTACTTTTAATGTTTTTGTTTTTTGTGCTGCCGGATAGGATGACCACAAAATAATGAAGGTAAGCATGTTCATTTTAATTTATTTCTATTGATAATAAGAATTTATGATTACTTTTAAATCACTCTAAAAACTGCCCTAAATAAATCACTGACCATTTCTTAATTGGATGTCAGATAAAAGAGGTTATTTCACATCATTTACTCAGGTAGGTTTTGGTTAAGTCCATTATCAGTTCTAGTTAAGGGTCCCTAATTTACTTAACGCTGAAATCGGGTTTTAAATGGGCCTCCCCCCATGTAATGGACTTGTAACGGTATTACCTAAATCTCCTTCAAAATTATGTAATGCTGTCACCAACCCTCCCCCCCCCCGTCCATTTTTTGTCATCTATTATCATACTTATTATTATAGGTTAGGTTAAAGGGCACTAGGCCAGGAATTAGTATATTAGAGAAATAGGACATCAGCAAACTTACCTTAAAAGACAAGTTCACTAACATCAGAGTAGTAGTCACAAACACAAAGTAAACATAATCTCACAAATTTTCAACAACAACACAGGCATTTTCTTCAGGTGAGTAGAGGGAGAGAAAGAGAGCGAGAGACACTGAAATGACTTCCACTATTGCTGAGTAGGTGGCTGTGTTGGGGGGTGTACATCCATAGAGCAACACTCAGGTGTAGATGCAGTATTTCAGTTAGTATATATAAATATATATGAAGTTTGCTGATGGGGAAGGGGTTGAAGGGAAGTGGTCTATCTTATTTTCAGATTAGGTGGGTCACGGGATTTTGTTATCCATTGGTGTGCTAATTCCATCCTTCGGAGTTGGGAACTATTGGCATGGGAAGGAAAGGATCTGATTACCTTAGTGGTGTAACACTGATCAAAATTTTGATTATGGAGAAGAGTATGGGCAGAGACAGGTTTTTCAGGATTTTGGACTTTGCAATCATGTCTATGGCCATTCATGCGTTTTCGAAGGGTTTCACTGGTAAGGCCAATATATTGGGCAGGACAGTGCTGGCACTGGAGTTGATAAATTAGATTGGTGGAATCACAGGAGTGGTTTCCAGGTATCTTGTAGGTTAAGGAGGTAGTGGAGCTGGTAAAAGATGTGGCTGGGAGATGAATAGGGCAGGTTTTGCAAGTTTTCTTGTTACAAGGATTAGAACCGGGTGGTTGCTGGTCTTTAGGACAGTTCAGGATGTTGGGATCAGGTACCTACACACCTAACCATACTTCATACCATGGTATATGAAGTGATATACCATGGTATGAACCTTCAGATTGTAATTATTATATGGAATCTGAACCACGCAGTAAAATTGGTCTCATGTTCAACTGAATGTCAGGACTGGTAAAATATTATCAGTTATCTTCCCTAGACAACATCCGGACCTTGACTACCAGCCAACACGGACACTCCAAACTTCTCTATTATGGTCCATGTAGATGACACCCAATGACAGGATTGGGGGAGGATGTACCTGATCCCAACATCCTGAACTTTAAATATTACTAACTTTAAAATCCTTTTAAAATATCTTCTGTTTTTGGGAAAAAATGATTAAATTTTGTGAATGAAATCAACAAAATATTGAGGTTTAATAGTTAAGTAATTGCTGCATAGAAACCACCCCCTCGTCCGTAACGGTGTATAACGCTTCTAAAAAACCCCCTCCCCCCTATAGGCGTTACGTAATGAAGGAATGGCGTTACGTTCTAAGTAATTATTGTTTAGATATTTTGCTAATAAAGATTTTAAATCCAGAAAAATTAGGTTGATTCCTTTTATCAATTTGGTATCAATTTAGTAGTGTCTAATCATTTCCTCATACATGATTCTCATATAATCAACATGGATGATATCTGTCACATGAAAATTTCTTTAATTTTTCCATGACAGTTTATATCGATATAATACTTTGCCATTAAACGTGTTTTTAGGTTATTTTGAATGTAATGGAATGAGGTTTTTTTCTTTCTAAAAAAATTCAGTAGTTTTGGGGGAGTCAAAAACTGGGAAATAACAACTCATATAATCAATTTATAAAACCTGTTTAGTTTTACTATTCTTTAATAGCTGAGCAACGAAAATACTATGTAATTTGTACATTTTTACTCGATTAGAATTCCTAAAAACTAAGACAAATGGTTGAAGAATTAAAATAAAGATAGACCATTATTTAAACTTTATTGAGACTTGAAATGATACAGTATTAAAATATTAAGTCATGTTCTACAATCAGAATCGGTGATCTGGTGAAATTTAGTAACAAATAAACGCGTGAAAATTTCAACACACATGCAAGAATTGTTAGATTCAATATTCAAATATTTTTTATTTATGTCATGTACAAAGTACAACAAATAGTGTCATCTTACAAGTAATCCAAGTTTTTCTAAAACTAATAAGACAGAATTTGACATCATAAGTTATAGAAATTTACATATTTACATGCATTTACTTTTACTATATTTACATAGACACCAATACATGAGATGTAACATCATTGTCCCCTCCATAATTCTTTATTTCAGTAGAGGTTTTTCTCTAACTTTGTAAATATCCATCTATAGAATACAAGCTAACTTTATCAACTGTTTTTGACTCTAGCTTTAAATTCATAAAAGTTACTATGCTGATATGCTTTGGTAATAATTTATGCAAAAACGTGGTTCCTATAAACTTAGTATTTTTTGTTAAGAATTCCAATTTATGTTTTTTGACCTGTCTACTCATTCTAGTCTTATATGTAAATATGGTTTATTTGACATTGGACAAAAGTTCTGTTTTAAATAACCCATAGTTCTAAAATAAAAAGACCATATTCTGTCAATATTTTTAAATCAGCAAAGATATGTTTAACTGAGTCCTCTCTTTTTAACTTTCACATTATTCTTAAAGCTTTTTTTTGTTGGACTAAAATTGTATCTAAGTTTCCCTTTTTTGTACCTCCATATATACTAATGTGCATGAACTAAAGCAAAGAATATTGTTTTCAACGTTTCTAGACCACAGAACTCTGCCATTTGTCTCAAAGCAAATAAGCTTGTTGACATCTTACGTATATAAGTGGTATGCAATATCCCAAATTAGATTTTCATCAATGAAAATTCCTACAAATTTTGTTTCTGCAACTTCTCATAGTTTAAAGCTAATAGTGAATTTATTGTGTTTTTTTGTTTGTTTTGTACAAAAGAGATAAAATTAGATTTACTTAAGACGAGAAGATTTTTAGTGTTAAAGAATTCTTCGACAATAGACAGACTAATAAATAATGAAATTTCTACATTTTAACTAGTATCTATTTTTATTGCTTAGTTTGGACTATCAGTAAATAGAACTAAATCAGTGAGTTAAAATATGAATATATGAAATGAGGGTCACAACAAGCTCATTTGAAGGAAACAGCTACAATAATAATTGAAATTACTTTGATTAATATTTCCATGAGTATGTACTCCATAAGAAATCAAATGTCTTTAGCAATTTGTTTTTTTTTATCATTATTTACAATCAAGATCAGATTTCAGAAGACATGAAGTTGAATTCATTTTTATCAAAGGTAATGAAATCATACGTATACAAAATGTCTAATCCTTGTAAATTATCTATGTTCGACAATAAAAACTTTTAATATATTAATATAGATAGGGCATAAGCAAGCTTATCTGAGAAAAAAAATCCACCAATATAACACACTGCACAAGTTTTCAGTACCACTATTACCTCATCAGATGTCCAACTGTTCCTGGATGAGTGACAATGGTGGGGCGTTCGTCCACAGAGTATAAAAAATATTTAACACAGTTTGCACATCAGAATCAGAAATTTATCATTCATTAAGTACAATATATATATATATATATATACAATAGGATTCGTCACATGTATACTAACTAAAACATTGGAATTTTATTGAACTGTCCAAAGAGTCATATCATAGCTTAAAAATTCTTCACAGTTGTAAAAGGTTGTTTCTTAAGAAAATAGGAAACAACATATTTAAATCTACTTATAGGTAACATTTTGACAATAAGTGGTAATCTATTGAACAATAAGTACTGCTGATAGTAAAAACTATTAAAGGATTTATGTAGTCTAATGCAAGGTGTTGTTAGATCAGCTCGGTTTCTAGTTAAGTGGTTGTGACAATTTTCTTGTGTAGTGAAACTAGCAAGGTTTTCTTTGACATAAATCATATTAGAATAAATATATAAACTTGGAAGAGTCATTATCTTTAAATCAATAAAGCTATTTTTACATGAATCTCTATTTCCTAAAACTAAGATACAGCGAATGGCATTTTTCTGCCAGAGAAAGGCTTTATTTGAATTACAAGAGTTTGACGATACACATAAAAAGGTTTGACGATCATTTAGGAGTAGGAAGCGGGTGGTACATAAGACTATCTTAGTGAATAGGAGGATCACAAGAATTTACTATCCATCGCTGAGATAGGCCCGTTTGTCTTCAATCAAATCACTTCCTACTTTAGTGTTATAAGATCGTCAAAATGTTGGTTATGAGTAACTCGTCAAAGTGTTTGGGCAGAGACAGGTTTTCAAGATTTTGAACTTTGCTATTCAGTCTATAACCATTTATGTGTTTATGAAGATAAGCAGGGTAGTTGGAGTTGGTAAATTAAGTAAGTGGAGTCAAAAATGGGTTTTCCAGATACTGTACTTTGAAAGTTAAGAAGGTGGTGGAGCTGGTAAATAATTTGGCTGGGAAATGAAGAGACTGATATCGCAAGATTTTTGTTATAAGGATTAGAACAGGGTAATTGCTCTTGAAACAGCTCAGGTTGATAGTCAGGTAACTTAACACTTTCGCTGCTAACCTACAAGTGATACCCTTCCTAAGAGCGGTGAAATATAACGAATATTTGGTTTATTTGAATATCTGAAAAATTTATATTCAAATATATCGAACAATAATATTTTGTTCAACAGAACGTTTCTTAAGTGCTCACAACTAATCACAGCGCTTCTACAAATGCTGAAAACACTGAGGTAATAACACAAAACTAACAATTTTGCGCGGAAATGCGCCATGTGCATGCACGGACCATGAGGCATGGTGCGGTTCCTGTCATCAGTAGCGAATGTATTAAATTTGACCATGATTTGGTAGATGTTTTTTTTAGTCTGGCAAGAGTATAAGGTTGTTCTAGAAGATCTTTGGTATGAGATGATTTTAAGATGTTGAAGCCATCTATCATTTGGTTAATTTTCTGTAGGTTATGGTGGTAGTTGGTGATGATAGGTAAGCATTGGAACTGTTTTTGGTTACAGGTTGGTTTGGAGACTGGGCTATACAAATTTGATGTTTGTTAAGATTGGTAGGGTACTGTAACCTCTTTTTTTGAGAGCACTGACAAATTAATTGGTTGTTGTGTCCATCCAGATTTGTGGTAGGGGATATTATTGGTTTGGCTTCGGGTAGCTATGGTATAGGTTAGGGAGTGTTTCTTGTTCACATGACCGCCGATATAGTGAATGTATTGCTGTTTATTGCTACGTTTGATTAGAAAAGCTGAATATCCAGAAAAATCTGTTTGTGCTCATACCCATCTTCCTAAATTAGGCCTTTTGCTAACTTAGCAGTTATTTATTCTGCTTTCAATTTAGAGGTTTGATTCCTAGGAGGTTCCTAGGTCAGCACTTCATAATGCTGGCGTGGTGGCTCAGTGGCTAAGGCTTCAGACAGCAGAAGGCAGAAGGCAAAGCTTCATACTCACTGAGCCAATGGTCGGTACTTCACTCGTTAAATAAACTTCACGCACAGGCCTGTAGGCTCATGTGAACGTGCAAGTGAAGTTTTATTTTAAAAAAAAATTGCTAAAGGGGATTGGACCATTGTTCCTTAACAACGTTTGAGTATATACATATGAATGGCATAGAAAGGAAGAATAAATAAATAATGATTTCATCAATGCTACACCACAACAGTAGTCACATCGCTTCCATCCCATGTAAGTATTTAACAACTCAACAAAAAAAAAAAAAAAAGAAGAAGAAGAAGAAAATGGAATAGCAGACTAATGCATAACAAAATCATTTGACTCTCTAAATATCAAAATAAGCTAAATCTATATACCTTCTCACCCCTAAACCTTTGAAATACAGTTTTCTTGTAAACTGTTTCAAATTTTGCGTTACACTCTATGGAGACTTCCCCCACCACTGCCACTTACCCAGGAACGGTTGCGATGAGTCAGTCTCCTTCATCAGTCGAAAGTAGCAGTTGTAATAAAAACGTATGGCATGTATTGTGTCTTTATATGCTTTCCTGTGGTAGACTCGTCTTCTCCAGGAAAATTTTCTGTTGCTCTTTGTTTCCTTTTGCATTAGGTTCCTGGCCTAATGCCCTATAGCCTATCTTCAGTGAACATTTAATTAACTAATCATGGCAGCTTGTCATTGAGAACTTTTTTTAACTTATACAGGGTGATTCATGACGTTCTCCCCCCACTTCTATAGCATATTCTACTACTAAAAACAATCAAAAAATGTCATATAAACATAGGTCCAAAAACGCTTCGTTAGCGAGTTACAGCCATCGAAAGATTTCGTCATGGTTCATGGGCAAAAAATGAAATAATATTGTACATAACTTATGAAAAGGTATATTAGGATTGAAATTCCATGATTTCATATGTATTTTCACATGGAAAAGCTAATAAAATAGGTTTGAGAACTGTACCTTAAGTAGTTTTTGAGTAATCCGGGTTAAAATTGGGATATTAGGACAAAAAATTCAGTTTTTCTCAGTTTAGTGTGCAGAAACGTTGTTAAATTGGTTACAAAGGCACCAAA
>JAQJVL010006041.1:0-31389 GCA_035578905.1 Stictocephala bisonia
ATCTAATCACAGACCGCAATTCACACATGGCAGGAGCCTCAACTATACATTCCATCTCTAATCGATGCCAGGTTAAAACTGAGCGTCATAGAAAAACGAGGACCGGCCAGATAGTGGTGGAGGAATTGAGGATCATGGGGCTGTTGTCAGATTTACAACTGGCTTGCTCCATTACATTGGGCACGGGTTGGAGACCTTAATTTACGGACAACCTTCGTAGAATATTAGAACACGTTTCTTGGAGCAATGTTCTTATTTTAACCCTAGAACTGACGCATTAAAATTCTCTAATCGGCAGGCTATTTTTGTATATTATTTCTATAAAATGTATAAATATTTGTAAGTAATTTAGTTAACTTTATTTGGTATCATTTTCTTCACAAAAGACAGGAGAACCATATGATTATAATAAAATGGATGTATACATTAAAAAAGATTTCCTGTTCAATGTAACAATCAAAAACAATTTTTAATAAAAGAATAAAGGGGGGAGGGCATGCCTAGGAAATTGTGTTTTATATATAAATTCAAATTTTCTCAAAAGCCTCTAAATTTACTCTAGTTTCATAAAATGTATAAGTTTACTAAGATTATTTGAAAAAAAGCTGACTTAGATTACATAAACTGTAAAAAGTACAATAAACCCAAAATTCGTTACCATGGGTACAGTTATAATAAAAATTAAAATAAATAACTTGTGTAAGGACTAGAGGATTATATTATATACTAAAATTTAACAACGAACATGCTCTATAAAATCTATATAATATTATCTGGTTACTATATTCATTACTACATGAAATAATAAAATATGATTATAAATTTTATTTACATATATATTTACAATATATAAATGTATAACAACCTACATAACCTACCACTCCTATGGCACTGTATTAGCCTACATATTTTAAGAACTAAAAACACTTAATTTGTTATCAAAGATATTTAGTTACTTTTAGGAACACTATAAACACAAACAGTTAAATTGATAATATTAACTACAAACAACGGCAAAAAGATGCACAGAATAGTAGCTAGCTACAACAGTTTTGTAAGAACAAATGGCGGACAGTGAGTGTTCACTTTAATTCAACGCCAATTATCCATCTTCCACAAGTGATGACACGGTTGTCATAGAAACAAATGAATTATATCATATGATCCAGCGTTTCATTATATTTCCAGTGGTATATGAATCATATCACTATTCCAAATGTTACATACTCTAATACGTACCGAAAGCGATCACTGTACATTGACGGATCATCCATTGATTGCCGGTTTGGCAACAGTTTTATCAACAGAACATCCACTGATCACCGGTTGGAGAGTTAATGTAATAATAAGTGTTTTCTAAAATGTATTAATCAAATAACATTTCTTCCCTACATACAGTACAATATATATATATACCATAATACATAAATTTAATATTTTACAGGAAAGGAAGTGATAAATAAATATTAGTTTCTTGACTGACTGACCATACATTTTGTGTGTCTGTGTGAACTGAATTATTGGATTACTTTATCATTATCACGTACTTCCCCAGACTCTATTCCAGTTTTAATATCCAACTAGTTTTATAGTCTTTGGGATATAGATGAAGGTGAATCTTCAGTATATACACAATCTTGAATGAACATAAAGCTAAATCATCAAGTCATATTTGATGTAGATGAAATCTTAAACGTACATTGGTTGCAGTTTTGAAACAAAATACAGCAGAACCTTTAACCCGGCACGTTTGGGACTCAACCCTTGCCGAATTAAAGAAAATTCCGGACTATGGAGGTTATTTATAAAAATAAAGGAGACGTATGAAACATAACATAATTTGCACAAAAAAACTTTTACTGTGTCTATTTATTATTTAAACATGAGTTATTTAAACAATATAAATCAATATATATGTACAGGAGTAATATTAAAATGCATTTTTTAAGTACAGTACATGATGAAATAAATTTGAATACAGTATGAAATACAGTACAGTACTATTCGTGGTTTTTAGCAACAGCACTGGTTGATGGCTGGAAAAAAGATCTAATATCTACTTGCTTCTTAGAACTATTTTTTTGTTATTTAAAAAATAATTTTTTATTATATGCAAGTTCACAACTCTGGCAATACTGTATTGTTTATTTGACTCAGTAAATTTTACAAACGTGTTGATTGCTTCACTTGCTTCCTTCCAAGACACAACTTTTGTTTCCGAGATTTCTTCATCGTTACTTTCTGATTTGTTCTGAACTGGTTTTTGATTTAGAACACTTTGAACTATGGATTCATTACTTATTTCTTTAAATGGTGATTGGTCTTTATCAATCTCTAACCACTCAACGATTTCTGTGCTTGAAATATTTCTCAGCTCACACACTTCACTAGTGTTTTCTCTAATCTCTGCCAGATTAATATGTAGGGCTATGTCTTCATCATCGTCAATAGTATCATTCTCATTAGGAACATCGTCATTGTCCATAACACCTGACCAGAGTTTCCTCCATGATCTTTTAACTGTTTCATACTTGACAACATTCCATGACAAAGCTGCAGTAAAAATGACATCTTTTATGGTAAATTTTGTTTGAAAGTCCTTAACACTGGACTCGGAAACAACTCTTGAATAAATGAGCCTCTGTACTTAAATCTAAAATTTTTAATGATGCCTTGGTCCATAGGTTAAATTAAAGGCGTGACATTTGGGGGAAGGTACAGGACAGAAATATTACCAGATGTAAGTTCATTGGCAGAGGGATGTGCCCTACAATTGTCTAGCAAAAGAACGGCTTTTGTATCTTCTGGTTTTCCTAAGCTGACAAAATGAGATTTTACTAATAGTACAAACTTGTGAAAAAACCAGTTCTTGAACAGTTCTGCACTCATCAAAGCATTACTTTGAGCTGCATAATACACTGGTAGATGAGTAAGGCCCTAAAATGCTCTGGGTTTTTTGTGTTTGTCTATTACGAACAGTTTAGGATTATGATCACTGGACGCATTACCACAGCACAAGAACCTGTGCTGTTCATTTTAAACCTGTCTTTGTTCATTTTAAAACTTTTGGCACTTTTTTCGTCATGACCTAATAAAGTGGAGTTAGGCAAACAGCGCCATAACAGGCCGGTTTCATCTGCATTGTACACCTGGAATGGACTCAAATCATATTTTTCAACAAAATCTTGAAAAAATATTGTATACTCATTTGCAGCAACTTCGTCAGCAGACTTAGCTTCTCCTGAAAAATCTAATTTTCGGATCCCATGCTTACCTTAAATTTATGTAGCCAACCACTTGAAAACGTACATTTATTCTCCTCAAGATTCAAACCTTGCTCAATGAGTTTCGCTTTTTCAATTAGCATAGGGCCGGTGACAGGTTTACATTCCGATCTCTTTGCTGAAAACCAAGTGTAAAGAGCACAATAGAGATTTTTGCTTTTTGGTTTTTTGTTGCTTGTCTCGTTTCAACGGCTTTAGTTGTTTCCGTTTTTGAAACAAATGTTTCAAGTTTGGCTCTTTGGTTCATTATATCGTAGATGGTTGAAGAACCAACATTGTATTCTTCCATAATAGAATTACGATTTTCACCTCGATCTAATTTTGTAATAATTTTTAATTTTTTCTTAATTGTTAGGGTTACATGCTTACGTTTCTGTGTAGGCTTCTTGGTGTCCTTTTTTTCCAATTTTGAAAACATGGTAAAATATATTTACTGAAAAAACTATATCAACACAATTAGTAATGAACCAGTTTAATACTGTACAGTGCAGTCGTACAGTAGGTACACTATGAAATTGTTTCCACTAAAACACACTCACTTGTCAGTATGTATGTAAATACAGTACAGTGTACAATAAGTAAATTAAAACGATAAAACTAACCAGGCTTCACTCACTTACCTACAGTACTTGACTGTGCACTATTTAGGATGATATAAACAGAACCACTGACTAAACAAAAAAATGGCGAGGCATTCACGTTCCACCGTGCTGCAGATACAGATTGAAGTGCATGCCGAGAGACGAGTGGATCCAAGATTTGCCGAGCAGTCACGATGGTTAGCCCACTCAAATTTAATGCTCAGTGTGGCGTTTTGTGGCTTTTGAGTGTCTGCGGTAGCTGTCGAGTTGCTCACTTTGCAATGTTCATTGTGAAGCTAATTTTACAATTTGAGTCCATTGCCGTTGATGTCGGATTATAGACAATTCCGGACTACAGTTTTACTGTACTATGTTATTATTAATTTTCAATTGTAATAACGTGGTGTTTTAAAAGTATTAAAAGTGCTTTTCATTCCATTTCCATTAATAAACAATAATATTACCACTTTTAATGAAATATGGTTCATAAATAAGGTATAGTGAATGACATTGGATTAATCCTTCCACCACCAGGAAATTACGTGTATGTATCACCACAGCGCCAGCCATACCAGCGCCCTGCATGCGCACCACACTACTCGCCAGGCGAATAATGCCGCGAGTGGAGAACACCAAGCACTTTTTGCCGTTTATCTGCCTATACACCTGAACTACTGTCATTCTGTTATTTTTTTATAGTAAAACAGTGTTTTTGGTACCAGTTTTTATTCAAGATAAAAGTGGCAACATTTCAGTATGTAATAAAGTAAAAACTTTCTTCTAACATAGTAACATCAAACGCAATAATGTAAAAAAAATTACTTTTAACTTTATTTTTTAAATTTCAACCCCTGAAACATCATCTGAAGTAATTTTATGTTGCTAAACTGTATTATTTTTCTGTATTAAATTTAATTGCCAACAAAACTATGTAAATTGCATTTGGAAATAACATTTGGTTATTGATTTGTGAATTTTAAACGTTCAAATAACATTTTAGGCGTTTTGTACTTAATTACATTAACTGCGGCTTTTCTGTTAATTTTGATTGTATATTTATTTTTTTGGTGCAGTTTCATTCATTCAACATTAGGGTTAAAAAATAAGGCATAAAAGCTATGCTTCTTCATTGTTACTATTATATCAAAAGTTAATAAAATATATAATGAAAATAAAAAAAATTTCATGGCAAAAAATAATCTGTACAGAACTTGATTACAACATACCTGGATTTTTTCTATATAATTCTTGTGAAAGTTTATTTCCTAAAAGTCTTTAATATATAAAATGTCAACAACTAAATAAACAAATCAGAAATCATCAAAATTATTCGACAGATCAGTTGTCACTACTGGTACTTGCCAATAACTTACGAATATCGGGAGTTTTTATAACATGTACACAATATACAAATTTAAAACAAACCAAATAAATATTTTCTGTTATAACAGCACATTTCATATCAAATACAATGCTATAAAATGTCATACCATGCATCAAAAGTCAATAGGAAATTGCTTTGTAATACAGAAAATAGATATGAGCCTTTATAACGAACTCAGGCTGCTCGTCTATATATAAGCTTTTTGTTGTTCATTGGAATTTCGCCAAAAGCCTATTTATAGGCTTCTGGCGTTCAAAGGATTAAAGAAAATTAAAATGCTGAGATAGTGAAAAAAAATACCAACATAGACAAAATTAAAAAGAAAGATATTGTGATCTTAAGTAAAAGAGATATACAGTAAGAAAAAAAGAAAAGTGGCTAATAGCAAGTGATTGATTCAACAATATTTTAATTTTCTAAATATTTGCTCAGCCAAGAGGTTTTATAACTGAACCTAATATCAAACTTCTTAATTATTTAATCATCAAATAAAATTGACCTTTAAACTGAGTTCATTTATTTCTACATTATCATGCTTCTAATTATAGTATAAGATTTTTTATAAGACTTATTTCAAGTTATATGATTTAAGCAATTCTTCAATTTATATAACAGCAGTAGCTCTATGATTCTAATTTTCATAATGTATAATAACGTTAAGATGTTTTTAGTAAAACATCAAATTTAACTACTTACTAACTCCTTCCAAGCGTTTGACACTGCGAGAAGTAAACAGATAATAGATTCGCAGGCGGTAAAACAGGATACTGATGAAAAAAGTAGGAATCACCAGCCAGAAATTTACCACTCCCACCATTACGATGATACCGATTATGCAGCAACCAATCTGTAACATAAAATAAATTGATTACCAACTAAACCTAAGAATTAAATAGAACAAAGTAAATAGTTTTAGAATTGAGGGAGACAAAGGTAGTTGGACATTTGCCATCATTACGTGAACATTACCAATCACGACGTTTCAATTTGGTAAAACCCAAACCTTTTTCAAGTGCTAAAAACTAAATTACATCTACACAAACATGTTATAAAACTACGTTCTTAAACTAATCTACTTTAATAATTATCTACATTTTAACCTAGATCATAGAATGGGGTACAACAAAATTAACTTCTACTAAATATAAAAATGTTAACAGGGTTAAATTAATATGACCAATTAGGCGCTGCCCAGGTCACGATATCAACGTAAAAATGTGAAAACACAATTAAATTAATATTCAAATCACACTGAAATAAGATTACATCTACTAAATATAAATGAAATAAATATATGGTACCTGAAAAACAATATTAATTTAAAATAACATTAACCATGCACAAAAAATGATATATGTGACTCGGAAGGACTGAGACTACTATCCAATCTAATTAACTATTACAATTAAATTTGAACCTGAAAAGACAACAATTAATAGGAATAAAACAATACAATAAACAAATATTACAAAAATGATGAAGTCTTACGACCCGCAGTGACGATGGCGTCTAGACGTCCCAGGCACGAAGTGAGGATGATACAATCCAAACGCAGTGTCTACGAAGTTCCCTCCAAGGTGATAAAACACGGGGACAAGACAAACATACAATATACTACACTTCACAAGAACCATCCACAGACTGACGTGGTCAAGGACGTACGCTCCGAGATTGCCAGGCATGCGGTGATTCAGGTACGGGGATGGGGACGTAGACTCATGGGGTGTTTAATTGTTGTAGGTGCAGTTGGTTAATGCACAATTAAACACCCCATGTTTGTTGTTTAATGTTTAATTAAACTCAATGTTGTTTAAACAATTAAACACCCCATGAGTCTACGTCCCAGTCCCCGTACCTGAGTCACCGCATGCCTGGCGATCTCGGAGCGTACGTCCTTGACCACGTCAGTCTGTGGATGGTTCTTGTGAAGTGTAGTATATTGTATGTTTGTCTTGTCCCCGTGTTTTATCACCTTGGAGGGAACTTCGTAGACACTGCGTTTGGATTGTATCATCCTCACTTCGTGCCTGGGACGTCTAGACGCCATCGTCACTGCGGGTCGTAAGACTTCATCATTTTTGTAATATTTGTTTATTGTATTGTTTTATTCCTAATAATTGTTGTCTTTTCAGGTTCAAATTTAATTGTAATAGTTAATTAGATTGGATAGTAGTCTCAGTCCTTCCGAGTCACATATATCATTTTTTATGCATGGTTAATGTTATTTTAAATTAATATTGTTTTTCAGGTACCATATATTTATTTCATTTATAATTAGTTGATGTAATCTTATTTCAGTCTGATTTGAATATTAATTTGTGTTTTAACATTTTTTTTTATATATCGTGACCTGGGCAGAGCCTAATTGGTAATATTAATTTAACCCTGTTAACATTTTTATATTTAGTAGAAGTTCATTTTGTTGTACATCATTCTATGATCTAGGTTAAAATGTAGATAATTATTAAAGTAGATTAGTTTAAGAACGTGGTTTTATAACATGTTTGTGTAGATGTAATTTAGTTTTTAGCACTTGAAAAAGGTTTGGGTTTTACCAAATCGATACGTCATGATTGGTAATTTTTAAGTAATGATGGCAAATGTCCAACTACCTTTGTCTCCCTCATCTGATACTCCATCATTAACAAAATTCAAAAACAAAATTTTTAGAATTGATAGTTTTGTATTGAAATATATATTGAGTAAAATATTGGCATAATTTTTAGTTCTACTATCTGAAAATAATTCTCATAAGCACAATACTCAAAAGCACAATACAATAGACATGCACACAAAACATGTCTAGCACAATACTTAAACTTATAAAGAAACATTGGTTATTTTGACCGATTGAGATTTTCATTCAGGCCTACAAATAGTATTTAGACTACTTAATCTTGACATATGTTGTTTATATCACTCTCCTAACTTTATACCACTCACTCTAAAGACGTTTTCAAGGGTCTTTTTTAATAAGGTAGTTGTAAATCGGCATTGATTATAATTTGGAAATACAGTGAATCAAAATGACCTTGCATTTCCCTCTATGTTACTGGACTTTTTCATTTTGAAGGCAGTTTTTTATTTAAATGTAAGTTTTTATTTTGTTCATGATTCAGTTTTAGAAATTGATGCATAAACTAGGCAGTATTTCTACTTTAAAATCTAAAATCTAGTAAAAAAGCGAAAATTGTACTCACAAAGTGTTAATAAATAATATGCAACTATGTTATGATGCAACATGCCATAATATTTAAAGTACTACGCACAATTTCTATAGCTGATCAATTTTAATTTAGCTAGCTTTGTGTTTGTTCATGTAATTTAATTTTAATTTTGTTATTTTAAAAACTTCACTCGTCAGTGAAATATTTAGTTTTAATCTTTTATTTATAATTCATAAAATATTTCTTCTTGATCCTGCTTATCATCTCTCTTGTAGAATAAGTGCTTCAAAACAGCTCATCACTCACTACATTTTTAATTAGCTAGTCTTTTTCACTGATATAAACTAGCAGTACAATCTTAAAGCCTCTGTCACACGGAACTGATTCTCAGCAGCTAGGTCTCGCAGCAAGAATCAGCTGCATTCTCCAGCATGCTAAAAGTCTTGTCAGATGAAGCTGGAGAACTAGCTTCTGTGATTGGTGTGGTTGGTACTGTGCGAGTTTTTATAATATAATCTGTTGGCATCAGACGTGTTGTTTTGCTACAAACTATCAGAATGAGAGTGCATGAAGCACCTCACAAACATGTATGTTGCTTGTAACTGTCCAGAAACTTTAAACCTGATCACTTTTCAACTTCTAATCAGACATTAAATGAGAACAATAAAAAAATTAAGCACCCTACAGCTCAAGATACTGTCAACCGCACGTCACAACTATACTAAAGCTGGATCGAAGCAAGAACTACTAGTAACTCTGCTGCCCTGAGTGATCACAGAACCTGCTAGTGGCTCTACAAACACTAGTAATACTAACCTTCCAGCGGCTCGATACACCAGCTTATGCTACTGTTACTAACTGCTAGAAATTCAGTCGCACAATGCTGGTAATCTGCTTGTTACTAGCAGTGAAAAACCCCCTCTCCTTGTGACAGAAGCTTAAGTCTTCCTTTTTGCCTTCTTCCTTTTTTCCAATAACTCTTGTCTCAAGGCAGTTTGACCATCTTCATACTTGGCATATATTCAACCAACAAAGAATTTTTAAGTGTCCACATCACAAAAGAATAGTTTTGATTGATATCAAAATGATGTGTTTTAACACCATTGGTTTTGCTTTAATTAAAAAAAAAACTTGACATCCTCCAATATATTTTCTTGGAGGGACAGAAGAAACTGTGTCCTATCCACTCATCTCTACCTCAGGCTAAAGGGGTGCATTGGTTACCAGGTGTTAAACTGTTTACAGCTTCCCGACCACACTTAATAAGTAGATCAGTCTAATACTATAAGAAATGTAATATAAAGGGCTTGATAAAATGAAGTTATGCAAATAAATCACTATTTCTGTAAAGAAGAAGAGAGCAGCTTCTGTTAAGTAAAATGAAGGTAGAATATGAAAAGCTAGGGACAAAGGAGGTTGATGACCCCGCTACCATTTCCTTAAATTAAAATACCAATAATTGTATGGAATGTGGGACAGTAGCTGGTAAAAACTGTCCAGATTTTACGTCCCAATAAAAATATTACAGAGAACAGAAAATTTAACAATAAATAAAAACAAATTAACTGTAGTTATTAACTACTATTGTTAGAAAACACTGCTCTTGTTGTTTATTCTTAGTTAGGTTTATTTGGTAATGAAATTGACTGAAATAAAGATTAATGTTACTTGCATATGAATTATTAATAGTACAGGATTTTAAGGTAAAAGTGGTAAAAAACCTCTGAAATATATGAATATGCATAGATTTGCATGAAACTGGAATTGAGCTCAATTTACCCTCCACTTCAAAATCTACCCTGTACCAATATGTGCTTATTATTTTTGAGGGGTGAAAACTACCCTTTATTGTCAAAACTTGAAAAACTACAAATTAAGTGTATACCAGATTAAAATAAAGTTCAAATGGATTGGATAACGGTTGATCAATATTCTGTAACATTATTTATAATTTTAAATAATGTCTCAACCCTTGGAAACCTCCCTTATAAATTATGACTGTATTGAAAAAAAAAATATATATTACCTCACTTACATCTTCAATTATTTTATATTTCAATACAATGTAATTCATATTTTTAGTGCGTAAAGAAATATTCAATGCTATTTTCCAACCCCAAAAAGTCACCCATTGTAACATTGCAAGCCCTAGAAACATCCGTCTTTTATGAAGCCCGGAAAACCGGCACTAAGCGTGGTAGGGACGATTCATTGGACCAACCAGGCTTAAAAGCCCCCCCCCCCCGACTTGAGAAGGGACCCAGGGTAAACCTGTTGAAGAGTGCTGTCGTGGTGGTCTGTGAGAACCAGTCCACTGTGGATTGAGTGAAGACCACCACTCCTGAAATCAAAAGCTATGGGAGGGATCTGTACTGAAGGTAGTACGTATGAATGCACTTCCTAGCTTTAAAAAGGTATTTCTCTGGGTCCCAGGTCCGAAAGGACAATCCTCCCACCATCATGAGAGATGGTGGCGTTGGTTGGCTACTGCCAGAGCAGGAATCTTGAGCTCGTGGTCGGCTGAAACTCCAACTCTCACAATGATGTTTGGGGAAGTAGTGACACGAACGAGAGAGGCCTTACTCTTGCAGAATACCTGGGAGGGACTGATCTTTTGGTACTCAAAAGGGGTAATCTCCCAACCTTTTAAAATATTATTAGGAGGGAGGTTATAGACATAATTATGGCCTCAGCCTCAATATTTCACGACATTAGTGACTGGGAAGTGTCACAGGAACCTTCGTTGTCGGACCACAGACACATTCCTTATGTGCTTGAGAGCTAGCCAACACAAAGGTTGTACAGGAAGCCCAGATTGACAGACTGGGCCACATACTCGGAGGAACTGTCTGACAGACTGGACCTAATTCCTAAAGGTCAGATTCGATCTAGATTGGAACTTGAGGAGGAATGTTTAAACTATTAATTTGTTTTTGGACACAAAAATGATATAGTAGTAACATCGTGATTACTGGTTATTACAGTCAAGTCGGCAAGTAAAGTTAGGCTAGGCCATCTGTACACAGTACAATTACATAACAATGTTATTAATCACCTGTAGACAATCTATGAGACTGGCTGGAAGCTGTTCATCAATGGAGCCCATGTCTTTGGAAAATCTGTTCAGAATTCGACCTACAAGACAGAATTAATCAGTAAATAGCAGTTATTTTTTCAAATATTTACCCTAGCTGTTCTCTTTAACTATATCTTTTTGTTACAAGTTGCAAGATTGGTTTTAACGGCTTTTAATTTTAATACTTTTTCCAATTCTATAAAATCTATTATTTCTTAAGTGAACATTCTAGTAAGCAAATTTAAAACTTTGAAATCTGATTTTAATGTGTGTGCTCTGGTTAAATATTGTCCCTTTTGAAAATGATGTGCAAAACAGTCAAATACAAGGTGCAGTAGTAGATATTTAAGTGGAAAAATAAAAACACAAGTAAACAATGAAAGGTATATTATATATTATTGATAACGATTTAAAAGTAACATTTTAATTCGTCATCAATTTAAATATCGTAATTAAAATTATTTGTTTGGTAAAAAAATTAAGATGCAATAATAGCAATACTTTTTTCATTGATTTATAAATTCAAAATAATAATTGAAAGTGAATGAAGGAATAAATGAATTAACGTTTATTTCCATAGTAAAAGTACAAATATTGAAAAGCTTATGAAACGAGTTTACAAAAAAAAAAATAAGCTTAGTCTACACAATATTATAAAATAAATAAAGTTTAAATTTGAACATGTATGTATATATAATAGAAATTATTTAAGCTAAATAATAATTACAGGAAATGAGCCTACATGGGCAGATAGCCTGTGCGTAGGCTCAGTTGTTGAAACATTATATTTGCTTGTCATGAATAAATCAGATAAGTTCAAATGTCACACGTAAGTGGAAAAGAGACTAGAATTCGGGATGCGAGAAACAGAAGCAAAATTGGTTGAGTCAAATGAACAATGAGAGGTGGGGAGGGGTGTGTCAAGGTCATCTCCCCCCCCCCCCCCCGTAATTGGCCACGATAAGCGCCTCTACCTCGTCCATTTATAAAGAAAGTACGTGTATGGGCGAGCAGGTGGGTCAATACCACTGCACGTGTATGGGCGGGTTTGTGGGTCATTACCACTATAGTAAGGTCCAGACGCCTTATTAGCTCGGCTACCAGCTCTCCCAACTTAAGGGTGACCTCGACGTAGTTCACTACTCACATTGGTAGTAGTCACTTCATTGTAGAATCTCGATGTATTTTATCTCGAAATTACAAATAAAAGCTTTTTCCCTACACTACTGAGTTTAGCTGTTTTCGTTATGTGTTTACAACCTGCGAAACATCATATTTTCAACAGCTGTCTATTGTTTACTACCGAAAGTAACATTGTTTACAACTGAAAATTTTCCACAGTCAACAACACCTGTTTTTATTCCGTAGTGTAGTGAAAAGTATCGTTCAAAACTCGAGTGAAAGTGTTTTGTATGTTCTCGACCATTCGAAGTGCTCAACAAGTCTCGCACTTTAAACATATGGTCTCGAACATGCAAAACCCCACTTTCCACTCTCGTTATGAAATATACTATTACATCATAACAACCACTGAGATACCTTGGAGAAAGAAAGTTTGCCTTCTTTCACAGGATACTTATTTTTTAAGATGCAGGTTAGCATTGATTTTTGGGTATAGAAACTAGCAGATCATAATTAATCGAGTAGCCATAGCGAAAGAGATAATCCGTATTCGATTATTGCTGTGCAGTTATATAGATAATACCCCTGTGCTACTCCCGTGGATCCGAAGTCACGTTAAGCCGGTGATGCGACGAGCCTACAAAACCACTGTGTGTTCGTATAAACTAACGGTTGGGGATATGCTTAGTTGGGCATCTCTCCCCACTAAAAGTAAAACGAAATATATTTGTGTAATATTCCTAATTTAATGAATCATTCACAACGCTTGGTTAAGATACTAAAATATGACTCACTATTCATAGTTGCTTAAACTATGAAAGTGAGTATTTTCTACATTCATAGAGAAGAGAGCTTTTGTAGGCACGATGGGGCGGTTGAAAAGGTCAAAGTAATGGCCTCTTACTTTTACGTAAGACCTTTTAAAACTAATCAGTTCGTTGTATGAGGAATCCACGTGTTCAGTTTCCTTATGAAACTATGTTAGGCCTGATTAATAGTTAATTCCTTGGTATGTTTCATAAATATTTGTATAGATGGTGAGTCAAAAATAGTCAAATTCTGATATTTTGATTTGATATTTCGGAATAAGATATGAGAAATATAAAATGAATTTGAATTCGAAAATGATTTTGTCAACTGAGTAGTATTAATACCAATATTACTGAAATAGCGGGTTCTATACGTATGAGTAATTTTGGAAAAAATCGTGAGAAAATGTTTTGTATGTATAAGAAAGAAGGTGATGAATAAAAAGCTGTCGGACTGTAAACAGTGAAGATTCTCTGAACAGAGTGTCAGTAGGATAATATACGACTCTTCTTAAATCCAGCTTTTAATATGGTCTTCTGGACAATGGTAAGAGGCTGAATTACAGAGTTATGAGCTCCACCCCCCCCCCCAGGCAATTATGCCAAAGGATAAAAGAGGCTGAACATATGCAAAATAGGCCAACTCAATCTCAGCAGGTTCCAAAATATCGCTCAGCTGTCTAAAAGTAAAGACATCACCTTTTTACTAACTTACTCAGAATATACTATGTAATGTCTTGTAGTTTGGTTGACACAAATAAAACAATTTATTAAATGTCAGTATACTGTCATCTTGAGTTGTTAATTCATTACACTGCTAATTATAGTTGGTATTATAGTAGTCTCCTTCCACTAAGTGGTTCACTTTGTAACCACCTGTTCATAAGTAACAGTCTACAATATGGCTACGCTAAAGATGCGCTTTCAGATTTAAAGCCACTCTCTGGGGTGTTCCTTAGGGATGAGTTTTAGGTCCTTTCTTTTTCATATTAATAATTAATGACTTGCCTCCGAACCTAAACTCAAAGGCTGTAATTTATGCGAATGACACCACAATTGAAATGAAATGAAAATGAAATGCGTCTTTATTTAACCAGGCGAAGTTGGGACTAGAAAGTCCCTTCTTCCACTTAACCTGATACAAAAATAATTACAATTATAACAGTTTTGTTTTTAAATACAGTAACTGCAACTGAATAAAAGTAACAATAACTATTATAATACAAAAAAAAAAAACAATTTTAAAGTAAATAATATTAATAACCATAGTGAAATGATATATGTAATTACAAGTATAAAATAAATTAACAGACTTAGAAATAAAAATAAGATTATGAAATTCCACTTACACCCTCACACACGTTCTCTTCAACTGGATCACACGCTCATTCACACATTTATTAACTTAATAGCAAATCATAAAACTAAAAGAAAAAAGAAAACCTTACAAACCACATTCATACGTATCCTCCAGATGCTCCAGACTTCTCATAATAACTTCTAATCTCTTGAGCTCTTACTTCTAAAAGCTCAGAACTTAACTTTTAAGTGGTTTTCAGCAAATAAACTACTTTGCAATATGGAAAAAAACCCTATTTCTATTTCTAAGTTAGGCCAATAATACTGAAATTACTTTTGCTAAAATGTTAGGAATTCATATAGATCCCAGGCTAAATTGGCATATACATAATTTTGAAGTATGTAAAAAACTATTTAGAGTTAGTTATATAAATTGGGCCTTTCTCTCATACCCAAAATATTCTCTAAATACAAAAAAGAGAAATTCGGACTACGTGTGATGTTGACTGGATGGAACACTGTCGGGTACTCTTCACTCAAACAAAAATAATGACTGTTGTGAATTTGTAATTCTACACGTTATTCTTTATGTCAAATCTGATTTAGATGAATTTAAACATGAGAGGTAAAAAGTTAAAGGATGTCTTATTTTACCAGGGGTAGTTAGGGCTAAAAAGCCCTCTCTAACACTTAACCTGGAGACCAACGGCTTAAGGGTGACTTCTGAACCACCATCAGTGACCAAGCAGGCGGGCTGTATGCAAGGACAAGATTGCTCACCTAACCAAGGGACAGCCACGCTCAATATAGCTTGACTCCGTTATCTTGCGATAACGTAAGAACCCTCTGGTCAAGGCCACTGGCAAACCATATCTGTATTATAGTTATAATGAGAGGTACAGTACATAACTATAATACTAAAGGAAAACAGAGAATAGATCGACTAAAACACAGACTGTCCGCCACACCCAATTCCTTTAAAACTAATAGTATTAATTTTTTCAATAAATTGCCTATGTCTGCCAGGACTGTTACCCTAAGCATACTTAACAAAGGAATTACTGATTGGCTTATAAATAATCCATTTTACAAACTACACGAGTTTTGTGTGCTTAATTATAATAATTTATATTTTAAATAAACTACATAAACATGTATGTATGCTACTGACTTATTTAGTAAGACTTGAAAATCACTTTAGGTTAAAATAACTAAGTTACTTTTGGGCATAATACTTTGGGGTGTTTACCTTGAATATGTACACAATACAGATAAGCCAAGACTGGAATGTTAACTACTGTGCTGTAGCACAGAGTTAGATTGCCTCTGGGATAGCTTGGATTACTCTTTGTTTGTTTTTTAGTTTGTCTCTGTGTTTCATTTCATTGTTCCGTGTTTCCTGTTCCTGTTCATCTGACTTGTCTCCGCTTGCCAGTTCATGTAGTCAACAATCTTTAATTACATATCTGGCTAATGTTCTGTTTGTCTTCTGGCTCCAGGATCCAGGGGAGATGGATCGTCACCTGCATTGCCTTCCTCCTTGATGTTGCCTTGGAACAGCTGAGGACCTACGGGCTGGGCCGATCACTTGGCCTTCTTTTCGGCCCAGAGAGAGCTGCCACCTTCTTCCCCCTTTTCTCACTGTGCTTGTTCACTGTTTCCCCAGGCAGAAGACTTCAGCATGCAGGTGAACACTTTACTTTTTTCTGCTACCTCCCGGGCAACATGTTTTTGTGATCAAGATGAAAATTAAAAAAATAATATAAAAAAGTTTGACTTGTGGTATTTTTTTTACTTTAACACATTCGCTGCGGCAGCGCATGTAGTCACATATCACACGGTGCAGCGCTGCCTTACCCGGCTCACACTATGGCCGCATGCTTATATATTTCAACATAGTGACAAGTAAAATTGATACTTTTGCAATTCATACAATATTTTTAGTTCATATGTTAGGTAGTTATCATATTTAATCTCCTTTAACCCACCAGTTCATTCTATTCCAGTCTATTTATTCATCATCAGAAGACGTAATAAACAAATCTTAATCTCCCATTATATCATCGAACTCTAAAATCACTGTCTACTGATTAACTGGTAGTCAAATTTTGGTAAATAACAGCTAGTCTAGATAGTCCAGCCATGTTAAAAACAGAAAACTAATAAGAAATAGACACACTAAACACTTATTTACATAAAGAACGCTTAAAAAAAAAAAAAAATTCACAGTTAAGTTGTATGCAATATTTGGACCAAGCTATGAACGAACGAAAGTCACCCGTGCAATGCTAAACTCATGCTGAAACAGAACAGTTTACATTGCCTAATGACTATGCAAGGCATCATCAGCTTGCCACCATGACCAACATGATGATGTAAGGAGTCACCCGCAGCGAATATGTTAATAGTGCTGCTGTGAGGTTCTTTTGGTATGATTGGGTGGGACTGCTGTTTTGTGGGGACTTGTGTTTAAGGGTGGGGTTTTTCCGGGCTTTTTAGGATAGTACAGTTTTTAAATATTTTTAGTTTAATTTTTGTTCTGTGATAGGGTTTTGTTGTTAACAGGGTTCTTGAGGGCTTGTTATTATTTAGTTTTCCCATTAGGAGATGCCCAGTTTTGCCTGTTGGACTCGGTTTAATTATTGATTTAAATCTTTTGTTTATTTTTTAACTTTAAAATTGGCCTAACCTTCCAAATTTCTTATATTCACGAGGCCCCGTAATTTATGCTGCCTCTCATAGTTATATAGCTGTTAAGTAACTTGTCATCTTTTTTTTATCTGTTGCGTGTTTTTTTACTATTATTTATTCATTATTGTTTTATTTGTTTTTATTGTATTTTGTATAATTGTTTTGTATTTTGTAATATGTTTGTATTTGTTAGTTTTTATTGTTTTACGTAATTTATTGTTGCTATTTATATCCATAGTCTATTTATCTTTTGCTTAAAAATTTTTATTTCATGTTTGGTTATGCTTAATTTGATTCTTAAACCCTAAAACTGGCAACAGGTAAAATTTTTTCGCCTTTTTAACTGTTAAGATTTTAAAATTTTTCTTTTTTTAATAAAACTGCATTTGGACTGTAACTTGTGTTTTTTTGCTCTATGTCCTCCTGAGAACCCAGGTGGTTCGCAATACTAACTTTGATAAATGACTAGGTTATCCCTTATTCAGCTATGCTGCAATAACTATTTGTAATATTTTTCATTTTGTAACAGTTATTTATTTTCTTCATTGTATAACTTAGAAATTTAAGTTGAATTTGCTTATTATTCATTGTAAATAATGTCAATGGCAAAAAAAAAAACTCTTGATTCTTGATTATCAAGTAGTAATGTACAGTGGCGTTCACCCATCCAGACACATCAGTAATGTTGAACCACCCACTGCCCCAGACATATACAGAGGCGTTTACCCACCTATCTGCCCAGACACATCAGTAATGTAATGCACACATAAATAACTAAATGGTTAACAAAAGAATTACTGATTGGGGTATTACATATAGATAACCATAGTAACTAAATGATTATTTATGTGTACATAACTTTGTATAAAACATACATTTTAAATAATAACATTTGTATCCTTCTTGAATCATACTTCTTTGCTATTGTAGTGACTTTTAACCAAGTAACGAGTATTGTTTACGAACAGTAATAGCGTTCTTTTTAAACACAGTAATCGAATTAGCAGTATGGATGGGTGTTACCAAGTACAAAGCCGAGGACCTGAGCCATAGTTAGGTAGGAGGAGCCACCTTAAATGAACAAAGTCTGGCTTGGGTGAAAGTTGTTGCATCAGTGTTTTTGTTATAATTGCAAGAGTGAAAGTTTTTACTGATTGAAAGAGGAAGAGAACAGATTTTCTCTTGCTGTATTTAATATTTCATTACACTTCACCTAAGTATTCTGACTTTTACTCCCATGGCCATGGATACCCAAGGTGGTATTTGGGCTCATCAATAAGTCGCCTCCATCTCTCCCTGTCCATAGCATCGTCCTCTGTTCCTCCAAGCTTCCTCAGATCTATTTTCACTTAGTCTTTCCATCCCTACTTTGGACGTCCGTGGGGGTCTCCTTCCTGTTGGATCGATTCTCCAAATTTCTTTTATCAAAGTTTGGGCTTCTCTTCTTAATACATGCCCGGTCAATCTCATTCTTCTGCTTTTGGCTTCAGTTACAATGTCAGAGTATTTATAAATATTCCTAATTTCTTGGTCGAATTTAATTCTCTACGTGCCTCCTTTGGTAAGTCCAACATTTTTTCTCAGAAACTAATTTTGAAATGTTATTAGTTAGTGATGGGTTGGTTCAATTTTTTCAGTTCCAGTTCGGTTCTTTACTGAAATCGGTTCTCGGTTCTAAGTACTTTTTGAGAATGTCTCAGAAAACTGTTCTAATACCTTTATGCCAGTGAATCAACAAATTATGTGGAATCAGTCAGTAAAAACAGTGCATAGTAATTTGGCAATTTCTCCAATATGAAGTATAATACTTCCTAAAAATCTATAAAATGACATATAATATTTCCAATAACTAGAGAATTGGTAACATTTTATTTATTTTCAGGGTATGATTGTTTACATTTTTTGCACAAAGAAAGTATTTACTTTAAATTTAAAAAAGTATACAATTTAGCTAAATGGAATATAATGCTCAAATTAGTATGCAATTGAAATTTACCTTGAGGAAATTACAAAACTTATAAGCCTAGGGAAAATAAAAAAAAAATACCTTGTCATTTTAGGTCTGGTTTAGTAATATAACTTATTAAAAAAAAAAAAAAATCATGACAATTGATTGAAATTACCACAACTAAATTTAAAAGGTTAATGTAATTGTAGTATGTCAAAAGAAAAAATAATAAAAAAATAATGCAAAAAATATTTTTACTAACTATTGAGGTAAATAAAAAAACATTTTTATTAACTATTGGTTCTTTTCTCAGTTGGTGATAATACTGAATTAAGAAAATATAAATGCTACTGACATTCATAAAAACTATACAGCCAATAATTCCATAAATGTTTTTAGAAATTACAGTATACATTTTGTTTTAAATTTAAGAAATAATAAACTATTTTGGGTCAGTAAAAGTTGTCAATGCATTTTAAAACATTAATCCTTCAAGACTTTGTAAAAAGAAAAAAAAAATTAAAATAAATATAACTATTTTAAAATAAAAATGCTTAAGACTCATTTTGTTTAGTTTTGACATAGTTAGATACAACACCGGTTTGTGGTCCTGTCACCAAGCCCACCGTGCCTAAACTCCATGACCCTTTGCGCCCCGAGCCTGACGACATTGTCACAAGAGACCAGTCCCCCTTATGAAGGACATGATCTCCCCGAGTGTAGCCCTTCTAATGTCCTCTGGTTCCAGAAAAGCGGCGCCCAGAGTCCTATGCCTATGAGATGAGAGAGCTCCAAATATGACAGAAGATGTGTAGGGAGCTCTCCTCATCCTCCTCACAGAGCCTACATGTGGAGTCCTCTGTTAGGCCCATTATCTTCATATGTCTGTGAAGAAGATTTGTCTGGTCAGCATTCCCGTAACCGTCCTCAGTTTTGACATAACATTAATCTTAAAAGTTTATTTTTCAATCCAATTCCCTTGGATTTAAAAATGAAAAGCATAATTAATTTCAGAATATTAGATGAGTTGTAAACAAAATGGAATGTTTCCACAAGGTGTTTTTTTTTATGAGGCGAGTGTGGAGCTCAGGCAGAAAGGGACTGGACTCTTGGACTCTTGAACAAAAACTGAATGTCTTTAATTCACTGCCTTTGCGTGTGCATTTCTATTCATAAATGTTATCTGTATCTTTTCACTGAAAAGGAAGTGGCCAGACTATCATAGACTATATATTTTCTTTCTTAGATATTTTGTTTATCTCGTGGCCAAGTCAAGGCAAGATATTTACTTATAAAGATATATTCTTTATCTTGTAGCGGATATTGTCTTTTGATTGTTCTGTTTATCAGCACTTTCCACACTGAACATTTCTGATATGAAAGCTATCTCCCCATTTATGGTTTCTGGAACCTGAACCGCAGAACCGAGATTTTCCCATCAGTCCTTGGTTCCAGCACTTTTGACTAGAACATAGAACCGACTTTAGGGACCAATCTATCCCTATTATTAGTTTCATTTCTGCTTTTTGGTCAAGTACCCACGTCTCTACACCATATAAAAGGATCGGTTTCTTTGTCGTTTTATAAAGTTTTAATTTTGTTTTATGTAATAATAATTTAGATGCTAATATATTGTTTGCTGCATATTCTGATAGGTTTATTCTGTTTTGAATTTCTATATGCTCCATCATTTCTTGAATTTATAACTGTCACAAAGTACTTGAATTCATCCACTTGTTCAAACTCATTGTTCTTTATTTTTCAACTTTCTCTGGTATTGTTTCTTCGACCAAAATGTACTAATTTCGTTTTGTCATCATTTATTTGTAACCCTACAGGCTGTGTTTCCTGTATCAGAATTCTGGTTATTTCCAATAACTCTTCACGACTTTCAGAAATCAACACTATATCATCTGCAAACACTAACGCTCCTATTTTGGTTCCAATAGTGATGCCTAATTTTCTATTCTTAATTTATTTTAGAGCTCCTTTAGGGTAATGTTTTATAATCTAAGTGTAAGGTCGTCTCCCTGTTTTACCCCTGTCTTTACGTCAAACTGTGGTGAGTATTCAGTTTCTAGTTTTACCTTGCATTTTGAGTTTGTTACACTTAGTTTTGCCATTGTGATTAATTTGGTACGGATTCCAAAGTGTTCCATTTTTTCACATATTTTAGATCTAACTACACAGTCATATGTCTTCCTAAAATCTATAAATAATCCATAAAGCTCTTTATCAAATTTCCAATATTTAGCTATTGCTTCTTTTAGTAGAAAAACATGATCAGTAGTAGACCTGCCTTTTGGAACCCAGCCTGATGATCTGCAACTATTTCATCTAGATAAACTTCAAGTCTTCTGTGGATTATTTTTTATAAAATTTTATATGATATATTTAGCAATGAAATTCCTCTATAATTGTTTGGATTTTTTTACTTATCCTCTTTTTTATGTACAGGGTGGCGCACGAAGTGATCCAGCATTTGTTTTGGTAGTATTTATTCCGGCTACCTATTATTACTCTGTTGTAAGTTGGCAAAACTATCAGCTGTTTATGGAGATTAGTTCCCCTATTTCCGCTTTCGTTATTATTATTGTTGCAAGATGGCTGACAAAGGAAGATTGTCTATGCATCAACACATAAAGACTGTGTTGTTTTTTAATGAAAAAAAAAGTGCGGTGCTTACACAAAGACGGTTTCGTGCTCATTTTAAATAACGCTGGTCACCATCATTTAAAACTATTTGTAGATTTTATGAAAAATTTAATAGTGATGGCTCAGTATTAGAGAGGAAACGTCAACGGCCTTCCACTGTCCGTACTCCACAGAATGTTGAAGCTGTCAGAGCAGCGTTGGTAAGGAGTCCAGACAAGTCAACTAGAAAAGCGGCAGCAGATCTTCACATTTCTAGGCGATCTGTGCAGAGAATTTTAAAAAAGATTTGCATTTGTATCCATACAAAATTACAGTGTTACCTAAATTAACGATTGACAACAAACTTCAACGAATGGTTTTGCAGAATGGGCTGTTAATCAAGACATATTGATTAACAATGTTTGGTTCTCAGATGAGGTACATTTTCACTTAGACGGTGTTGTAAATAAACAAAATGTGCGTTTTTGGGCTTCTGGAAATCCACTCGTGCTACATGAAAATGTGCATCATGCTCCAAGAATTACGGTATGGGCAGCCATTTCGAGCCATGGGCTAATAGGGCCATTCTTTTTTGAACATATTGTGAATAGTAAGCGTTATCTAAACATGCTACGTATTTATTTTGTACCTCAACTTATCGCAAAAGGGTTTCAATTAGAGAACCAGTGGTTCATGCAGGATGGAGCCAGACTACACACAGCTAGTGTTTTTTTTAGATTTTCTGCATGAACATTTCAACTAAAATGTCATTTCAAGCCGATTTCCTAATCGTTTTGCGTGTGGCCATCACTGGCCCCCAAAAAGTCCTGATTTGAATCCATGCGATTATTATCTTTGGGGATTTCTGAAGGAAAAGATCTTCCCTAAACATCCTAACACACTGATAGATCTGCGAGTGCTAATCATTGAGGCATGTAACGTGATATCCGAGGATGTGTGTCACCGAGTCATCAATAACATAGGCGTTCGTGTTGAAGCAGTTTTCAGACAAGAAGGTAGCCACATTGAACATGTAATGGCCTCAAACTAATATCCAGGTATGCAGTAGACAATTTATATCAAACTAGAATCTACAGTTTCCGGTGACAACCGCGTCAAGGTACTATCTACAATATTTACAAGATGACCAGACGTTTCGCCCATACTGTGATGTGGCATCCTCAGTGGTTTCTCTGAGACTGAAATCGGCAAGTGACCTTCCAGCTTTATAGCAGGTGGTGGGGTGGGGACTGGTTGGCAGGTATGCTGGAGAGGGGGGTGGAGGCACGACCCACGTGACCTACGGTCATTGGCCGAAAAATCAATATGGCTGACTCTTCCATTTTATTTCAATTTACTTAAAATGGGTTCCCATGTCTTTGGCAGCCGTATACTATCATCCTTATTAAAATTATTTCTTCTTTTATATATTTCTATGGCTTCCCTTACGATTCTTGGGTAATAATGTGGGATGTTGGCAAGGACTTTAGTTTTGTCAAATAAAATTCCATGATTACTTTTTGTGCTATGTTCAGCAACAGCAGACTTTTCCGTATCTTCATTCTTAGTATGCCTTATATGTTCCTTAATCCTTGTGGAAATTAACCTCTTGGTTTCCCCTATGTAGACTGACCCGCAACTACAAGGTATTTCATATACTCCAGGCATAGCTAGTGGAATTTTATCTTTGACTGGCCTCAGAAAATTCTTTAATCTATTCGGTGGCTTGTAAATGGTTTTTATATTTTCTTTACTTAATAGCCTACCAATCTTTTCCATTGTTCCCTTTATGTAAGGTAGATACGCCTTTTTTGAGGTATCCTTATCTTGTCTTGTATCTATTCTATTGTCTTGTTCTTTCCTCTTCAACTGTTTTCCAATAGTATTGTTGATTTCTCTAACTGAATATCCATTCTGTTTTAATGTTGAATGTAATATTTGTCTTTCTTTCTTCCAACTATTTTGGTCTGAAATGTGAATGGCTCGATTGATTAAAGTGTTTAAAACTGCATTCTTCTGTGCTGGATGATGATGGGAAGCAGCATTTAAATATCTATTGGTATGTGTAGGTTTCCGGTATACCGAGTGGCCTATTCGTCCATCTCTTCTTCTCACAGTTAAAACGTCAAGGAAAGGCAGACTTCCGTTATTCTCGATCTCCATTGTGAACTTGATATTAGAGTGAATAGAATTGATATGGTGCAGAAAATCATCCAATCTCTTTCTACCATGTGGCCACACAGCCCAAACATCGTCTACATATCGATACCATGCCTTTGGTTTCAAGTCAGACGTTTCAAGTGCCTTCTTTTCAAATATTTCCATATAAAGATTTGCTGCAACTGGTGATAGAGGTGATCCCATAGCTGCTCCCTCAGTTTGTTCATAGAACTTCCCATCGAAGAAGAAATAAGTTGACGTGAGGCATAGTTCAGCTAGCTCTGCTAAATCGTTGTTAAGAATTTCCTTGATTATTTCAATTGTTTCAGGTACTGGAACCTTAGTGAACAATGATTCTACATCAAAACTTACTAGTATGTCAGTATCTTGCAACTTCTGTTGGCTGATAAGGCTAATAAAATGTCTAGAATCTCTAACAAATGACTCAGTTTTTCCTACAACTTCACTTGGTTGTTTTGATAGAAACTTGGCTAAATTATAAGTAGGTGATCCTATGGAACTTACTATAGGTCTCATCGGTATATTTTCTTTATGTATCTTAGGTAATCCGTACAATAGTGGTGGCCTAGGGTCAGAATTTATTAATTGTCCTTTTATCTGATTGTTAAAATTAGGATTTGACAACCAATTTTGATACATTTGAAGCAATTCTTTTAGTCGGATTTCTTACTAATTTCAGTAACAATCAGATAAAAGGACAATTAATAAATTCTGACCCTATGATACCACTATTGTATGGATTACCTAAGAAACATAAAGAAAATATACCGATGAGACCTATAGTAAGTTCCATAGGATCACCTACTTATAATTTAGCCAAGTTTCTATCAAAACAACTAAGTGAAGTTGTAGGAAAAACTGAGTCATTTGTTAGAGATTCTAGACATTTTATTTTTATTAGCCTTATCAGCCAACAGAAGTTGCAAGATACTGACATACTAGTAAGTTTTGAGGTAGAATCATTGTTCACTAAGGTTCCAGTACCTGAAACAATTGAAATAATCAAGGAAATTCTTAACAACGATTTAGCAGAGCTAGCTGAACTATGCCTCACGTCAACTTATTTCTTCTTCGATGGGAAGTTCTATGAACAAACTGAGGGAGCAGCTATGGGATCACCTCTATCACCAGTTGCAGCAAATCTTTATATGGAAATATTTGAAAAGAAGGCACTTGAAACGTCTGACTTGAAACCAAAGGCATGGTATCGATATGTAGACGATGTTTGGGCTGTGTGGCCACATGGTAGAAAGAGATTGGATGATTTTCTGCACCATATCAATTCTATTCACTCTAATATCAAGTTCACAATGGAGATCGAGAATAACGGAAGTCTGCCTTTCCTTGACGTTTTAACTGTGAGAAGAAGAGATGGACGAATAGGCCACTCGGTATACCGGAAACCTACACATACCAATAGATATTTAAATGCTGCTTCCCATCATCATCCAGCACAGAAGAATGCAGTTTTAAACACTTTAATCAATCGAGCCATTCACATTTCAGACCAAAATAGTTGGAAGAAAGAAAGACAAATATTACATTCAACATTAAAACAGAATGGATATTCAGTTAGAGAAATCAACAATACTATTGGAAAACAGTTGAAGAGGAAAGAACAAGACAATAGAATAGATACAAGACAAGATAAGGATACCTCAAAAAAGGCGTATCTACCTTACATAAAGGGAACAATGGAAAAGATTGGTAGGCTATTAAGTAAAGAAAATATAAAAACCATTTACAAGCCACCGAATAGATTAAAGAATTTTCTGAGGCCAGTCAAAGATAAAATTCCACTAGCTATGCCTGGAGTATATGAAATACCTTGTAGTTGCGGGTCAGTCTACATAGGGGAAACCAAGAGGTTAATTTCCACAAGGATTAAGGAACATATAAGGCATACTAAGAATGAAGATACGGAAAAGTCTGCTGTTGCTGAACATAGCACAAAAAGTAATCATGGAATTTTATTTGACAAAACTAAAGTCCTTGCCAACATCCCACATTATTACCCAAGAATCGTAAGGGAAGCCATAGAAATATATAAAAGAAGAAATAATTTTAATAAGGATGATAGTATACAGCTGCCAAAGACATGGGAACCCATTTTAAGTAAATTGAAATAAAATGGAAGAGTCAGCCATATTGATTTTTCGGCCAATGACCGTAGGTCACGTGGGTCGTGCCTCCACCCCCCTCTCCAGCATACCTGCCAACCAGTCCCCACCCCACCACCTGTTATAAAGCTGGAAGGTCACTTGCCGATTTCAGTCTCAGAGAAACCACTGAGGATGCCACATCACAGTATGGGCGAAACGTCTGGTCATCTTGTAAATATTGTAGATAGTACCTTGACGCGGATGTCACCGGATACTGTAGATTCTAGTTATGACACCGGCCGCTTAAGCCTAAGTTCTAAAATTTATATCAAACTTTACTGTATTGCATTCACAATAAATTTTCTTTAACAAAAATAAATCTTGGATCATTTTGTGCGCCCCCTGTATATGCACAATTTTAACTTCTTCCCAATCTAAAGGCATTTCCTCTTTTCCCCGTACATAGTTAATTACTTTATGTAACTGAGAGGCTTGTCCAATTCCTCGAGTCTTCAATATTTCTGCACTTAAACCATCATTTCCTGGTGCCTTGTAGCTTTTCATTTCTTTTATAATTCTTTTAACCTCCTCCAAACTACGGTTTTCTATTTTGGGTTGAACATTCTGGAATACTGGAGGGTCTACGTTTATGTGGCTAAAATTCAGTATAAGGAATTATGAATTTATTCAGTATATTAAATCACTGACCTTTAAGAAATAAATGCTATTAACTTGAAAAACAATAATTAGATAATAAAAAATTTCAAATATAAAATAATTCTGATACTGAATTAATTTATATTATACATCCATTAATTTAAATTTTTTATACTAATGATTACGCTATTTTTAAAACTCAACATTATAAACTCTCACACATACCAGAAGAGTTGGTATTGAAGAAGTACATGGTAGCTCGTGTGATGGAATCAAACATTCGGTCATGGAGTTTTTGGGACGACCGCATACACATGAAGAAAAACATAAACGATCGGAACAAGGTAATGATGACAGTGGCGAACATGATGGCTGAGAATACATAGATGCAGACATTGCGAGTCAAGTTCACACCTAGCAGCGAGTCCGTCATCTGGGTAATGCTACTCATTAAACCTGGCAGTGATGACTTCAATTGTTTACGTCCTTTCAATAAATCCTCCTCAAAATTAACCCTGAAACAACAAAAATATATTTTAAAAGAGAAAGAAAATATATTAAAATGTTTTCTTCTATAACAGAGAGGAGTGGCATTATTTTATATTCTTATTCAATTCTAATATTTAACCTTTTACACTCCATTATTTTACCACACGGTGCCCTGCCAAATCCATTTAATTTTTTTCAATTG
Organism: Stictocephala bisonia; assembly: GCA_035578905.1. Lineage (NCBI taxonomy): Eukaryota > Metazoa > Arthropoda > Insecta > Hemiptera > Membracidae > Stictocephala > Stictocephala bisonia. Next base: position 27,627 of record JAQJVL010006041.1, read on the forward strand.
TGCTTATGTTTCTTATATATAGTTACAATGACCTATTATGTAAACAGGTACTAAGTGTTATATACCACATTATTTAATATAATCTGGTGAACATTGTAATGGAATTTATGTACCTTTTACTCAGATATACAAGGCGTGTTTTTAAAGTAAGTACCGTTTTGGAATCCCACCGCTGTAGCGCTGCGGTCGGCATTCAGCGCATGCATGCTGGATACTACTGTCTGTTGGCAAGCCACAGCCACTGTTACAGATCCATTTGACTGTATTTAAGGTCGCTTACGACTGTTTAAAATTCTTACTGCGATCAAAAATGTCTCCAACTGTAAAGTACATGTTATGATAAGTTTTCGTAACGCTACAGGCATGGAGCAGCTGATATTCATCAAGAGATCTGTGAAGTCTATTGAGAAAACAGAATGAGGGGAGGGATTCTTTGGAAATGGGTGAGAGCTTTTAAGGTAGCCGTACAAATGTGCATGATGAGGAACGAAGTGGAAAACCTTCACTCATTACTGATGACTTGCTGAAAAATGTTGATAAAAAAAGTCAGAAACAGACGCTTTACAATTGCATTGTTAAGTAGTGTGTCTTCAAGTGTCAAGTAGTGCGATTTCTGAAGTTGTAACAGAACATTTGAAGTACTGAGAGTTATGCTTACGCTAAGTTCCCAAAATGCTGATGGAAAATCACAAAACAAATGTTTGGTGAGAATCACAAAAACAAACTTTTAACCAGATCTCTCACATTCACAGATCATTAGAATTATGATGGTTACGATTTTTAAAACCAAATTGTCATGGTGATAGATTCATGATGAATGTCAGATGCTTTCACGCCCTAAGCTTTACGAAAACTTATCATAACATGTACTTTACATTTTTAATCGCAGAATGAATTTTAAACAGTCATAAGCGACCTTAAATACAATCGAATGGGTTCGTAACGGTGGCTGTGGCTTACCAACAGACAGTAGTACTCAGCACACATGCGCTGAACGCCGACCGCAGTGCTACAGCGGTGGGATTCCAAAATGGTACTTACTTTAAAAACACGCCTCGTAAAAATATAAATATAACAAATTTTTAAAAATGTATAAACATTTCTGATATTAGGATTAAGTTTTAGGATCAATTATTTTTTTTTTTTTTAATTTGGCATGAACATCATTAAAAGAAGCATTTAATTCTAGACAGAAAAAAAAATAATTTTGTTTAGTTTCTAAAGCATATTATAATTTCCATATGCTTAGTAATGGATAATATTATATATAACAGTAATTTAGGTTAAGTTGATATACAACCATTTATAACAAATCAAATTATAGAAGTATCAGATTAAATTTCTTTTGTTTATTTATTATTTAATAATTAATTATTCATTAAAAGAAGCATTTAATTCTAGACAGAAAAAAAATAATTTTGTTTAGTTTCTAAAGCATATTATAATTTCCATATGCTTAGTAATGGATAATATTATATATAACAGTAATTTAGGTTAAGTTGATATACAACCATTTATAATAATAAATCAAATTATAGAAGTATCAGATTAAATTTCTTTTGTTTATTTATTTTCCCCCCGCATATTTCAAAGTAATAACTAACCAGCGCTTTCATAAAAGTCTTTCAACGAATAAACTGCTTTTGAGGTTAAAAAGTTTTGTAATTTTGTTTTAAAAATACTTAAATTGTTTTCACATCTTAAAGAAGTTGGAATTAGTTTAAAAACTTCAGTCCCATATAGACAGTTTTTTTTTTTTTCATAAAATACTAAACGATGTTGAGAAGCTTTTATTTTATTCCTACCTCTTGTGTTGTACGAATGAGTTTAATGTTTAAAGATTGGCTCTAACATAAATTATTGTATCAAAAAAATTCTGAGCGTAAACCGTCAGAATGTTAAGATCTTTAAAGTGATTTTTTACTGGCTCATCTTTCTTCAGTTTTAACATAGTTCTGATGGCTTTCTTTTGACTCCTAAAAATTACCTGATTTTTTTGCTGAACCATATAAGCAAATACCATATGCCAAATAGGAATGTACAAAAGAAAAATAAATCATTCTCAGTGTTTCAATATCACATAATAAAGACATTTTAGAGTACATTCCAGAATTAATTTTAGATAATAGTTTTGTATGTGCTGGTCTCAGTGCAAATTTTCATCAATTATTAAACCAAAAAAGTATACATTTTTTCCTTTCAATTATACAATTTTCATAAACTAAATTTGGCTCCTTAATACTTTTTTTTAATGTTTTAAAGAATACAACATTTGTTTTATTGATATTCAATGCAAGATTTTGAATATTAAGATAATTTTCAATATTTTTTAACTCTACATTGGAGAATAATTCAATTTGTTCTATGGATTTCCCAGATATTTTCATATTTACATCATCTGCATACAGGCATAGTTTTTTTTGTGGTATATTTTCTAATGTTAGTTCAATATTTTTTAGATAGCACATGAATAATAGTGGACCCAGTATTAATCCTTGTGGAACACCAAATTTTTCTGGTTGAATGTTAAATATTTTTGATATTTTATTTTTCTGAGAAATATGGTTAATTTCTACACATTGGAATCTATCTTTTAAATATGACCAAAACCAGTTCAATGAATATTTTGTAACGCCCAATGACTAATTTATTATTAAAGTTGAATGCTCAACACTATCAAACGCCTTTGATAGTTCCATGAAAATTCCTAATTTATGTTCTCCCTTATCTATTGACTCTATGATAGAGCCTATGAACTCTATAGCTGCTGTAGTCACTGATCTATGCCTACGAAAGCCATGTTGAGTATTATCTAAAAGAGTATTCTTCTCCAGAAACTCAATAAACTGATAATGAACAATTTTTCACAATTTTTTTAATATTTGATAACAATGATACTGGCCGATAGTTAACTATGTTTTATCAATCATCTTTCTTATGGATTGGTACAATTTTAGAAATTTTAAGTTTATTTGGGAATATTCCTGATACGAACAAAGAGTTAATAAGATGTGCCAGAACCAAGCCCAAGTTGTTTTTGGCAGTTTTCAATACAGAAATAGGGATTTCATCAATGCCACTGAAATAGTTGTTTTTAAGAGAATCTATCTTACTTCAGCTTCCTCAGCAGGTCTTAAATGAAAGCGTGGTTTTATAAAAGTGTCTATTGGTTTTTTGTCAATTATGTTATTAGTCTTAGTACTGTTAGAACTACTTTTATCCTGAACAACATTTGCAAAATAACTATTAAATATATTTCCTACCTCTTTCGGATTAGAGTGACCTCATTTTCATCAGAGTGACCGATATTTTCTATGCTTTTATGTTTTTTATTACTGACTTCAGAATTTATTAATTTCCAAACAGTTTTAGGAATATTTTATGACTTATTTATTTTGTCTTAACAGAATTGTTTTTTATATAATTTTATATTTTTATTGCATATTAACAAATTTTGTTTATAATTTTCCTTTATTGTAATATTTTTAAAAACTTACATAACCTTTTTTTCTTTGATCAACCTACTTTTTTCTTCTTTCGAGTTTTTTGTTATCCAACTGCATTTTACTAATTTTTTTTAACTAACTTCTTTGGAAATACCTGTTCAAAATAAAATTTAAAAATTGTTAAAAACACTTTATATTTATCTTGAACTTGGGCAAATACATCATTTCAAGTTTCTTGACTTATCAGTTTGGAAAATGTTGTTAAATTTGATTGGGTGAAACTACGGGTTTCTTGAAAAGTATACATAATGGATTTA
>JAQJVL010006042.1:0-31414 GCA_035578905.1 Stictocephala bisonia
GGGAAAAAAGTTGATGACAAAATTCAGGAAAACCGGCGATTCACTTTAACCACTTTAAAAGACGCTATTCCAGACGTTTCTCAATCCCTCTTACATGAAATTGTGACTGAGCATCTTGGGTATAAAAAAATGTGCGCTCGGTGGGTTCCCAAGTTTCTCACAGATGTCCACAACACTAAACGAATGGGAGCAGCCCTTGAACTTTTTACCCGATATGATAGTGATGGTGAACAATTTCTCGATCGTATTGTGACCGGAGATGAAACTTGGGTTTCGTACAAAACTCTGGAAACAAAGCGACAATCCATGGGGTAGCATCATTCAAACTTGCCCTCAAAACCCGTTAAAGAAAAATCGAATCTAAACACAAGAAAATTGATGGCAACTGTTTTTTGGGACCGCAAAGGTTTAATCCAGATCGAGTTTTTGCCAAGGGGAGAAACAATAAATTCAGAAGCCTACTGCGAAACCCTTCAAAGACTCAAACGTGCAATACAAAACAAAAGACGTGGCATGTTGTCAAAAAAAGTGTTTTTGATCCACGACAATGCTTGGCCCCATGCATCGGTACGAAGCCAGCAAGAACTTCAAGGTCTAAAGTGGGAGATTTTTGGACACCCTCCCTATAGTCCGGATCTCGCGCCTTCAGATTACCATCTGTTCCCGAAACTGAAAACATTCTTGGGTGAGAAGCAGTTTGGAAACAATGAAGAACTGAAAGAAGAAGTGACATCCTGGCTCAGATCTTTGGCGGCTGAAGAGTATAATACCGGCATTGAAAAACTGATTCCTCAGTACAATAAATGCCTTGACAACCAAGGCAACTACATTGATAAGTAGGCTAGGTTACTGTGAGTATGTAAATAAAGTTCTGTGTTGTTATCTTTCGTTTTTAATTTTTTATACCAAAACGTTCTTTACTTTCTGGACGACCCTCATAATAAAGCAAAATTTAAACTTTTTTATACACACAACAAAATTTAGGTATTACTATCATTCATACACTAAGACAAAGCAATAGGAGACCATACATAATTTAGATTTTAATTTAAAAGAAAATTTATAGGATAAAGTTAATAACAAAGAACTCATTCATTTTCTTATGAATTTGTTTCCATTTTATTTTCAACAGCTCACTCCTAAGTTTCCATCAGTACTACAACTGGTTTTGTATGCAAATTATAGATAATATTCCTAACTCACACTTTGTCAAAGGTAAAATTATTTTTATCATATTCTACAGATTTCAAATTTAAGTAATGCTCAGCCCTACTTCTGTGGTTCAAGTCAAACAAGTCTATGCCCTAAAAATAACAGCTAATTTTTACAACAATCCTTTTAGAATCAGAATGAGTAAGTAACAATATGGGTGGTTTCTTCTACAGTAGAAAAAAATGTTTTCAAAAATTAAATTCAAAAGTGTGACATTCCCACTTTATTCATTTTCATAATATGTACAGAAAAGGTATCAGGTATATATCCTATAATTTAGATTATTTAACTTCCATATCAAACCTAGTGAGTGTTTAACTTACATTTCTATTATTGTAATTAGTGTATGAGGATAGTATTTCAATATACTATCTCTCCAAATTTGATTATGTGTACTCTATCCTTGAATTTCTTTCAGGGAATGGTCTCTCCATCAATCTTCTGAAATCAATAATAAAACACATGATACATAGTATGTAATATTATTAGGAATCAATTCACAACTGACTGAGTACCATTTGAAACTATTTTATTTACATTAAAAAAAAAAAAAAAAAAAAACTACACACGCAAGTATCCAATTTTTGTCCATTTTCAATAATACCATCTAAATCTAATCATCCTGGACTCTGACAATAGAAATTATCAGTTTTTAATTCTATAATATATCATTTGATAAACATACCAAATAACAAGAAACACTACAACGAAGAAAAAAATAATAACATATTTGGCAGTGAAAAACAGATTTAGACCTAATATAATCGACAAAATGATAAGAAACAACATTAAAAACTCATGATCGAAAGAACAAATTTATAAAAGTACCATACAAAGCAAAAACACCTGGACGCAATATGGGAAGGTATTCTGAGTCAACGGCGGTGGCAGGAGAGACGCAGCGCAGCAACACGACCAGCAGACCTGGCAGTGACAGCAATTGGCAGCACAAAGGACTCTGTAGTTTAAGTCCGAGACAGCTATTTTTGTGCTAGTATGAATGAATTATGTATTTGTGTACAGGTGGAATATTTTTTTGAATTTGTATAGTGAAAATGTTTCTAATTATTATATAAATATGTCACTGAACTCTCTGAAGATCTTTTTAGGTATTGATTGTGGGTCAAAAACAAGACATAATATAATATTTAAAAAGTTTAAATTACCTCCAGTATCTCCAGAGAATGGTCGGGTGATTTTTTTATTTTATTGGGGCCGCCCTTACCTCGACGGTACGGTATTACACACAATTGTCCTGGACTTAGAGTTTAAGCCAGCCATACAACACATACTTTTACACAGGGTTAGAAACACTTATTTTTATCTAACTTTTTATAGAAAAATTGTGCACTAACGAAGGCACACTTTCCATCTTTAGCATGTTGTAGAAGACAACAAGGTAAAAATACATTTTGTATTTTTACAAATTACTTTTAATTTTTAAAATTCTTTAACTTATAAGAGTTAAAATTTGGTATGCACATTAATAAAACCATTTTGTTACAGAAATAAAAAATCAAAAACCTTTTTTATTTAATTTCAAAATGGTGGCTCTTTGAAATTTTTTATCCTTAATAACTTTTGAAGGTTTAGGAATTTAAAAAATCACAAGAATACCTTTTTTGGCAAATTTTATTTGCAATCCAGGTAACCATCGCTCCATTTTTGTATGAAATCAGATGAAAAACAACCGAGATTTTTTAATCATTTACACATCAATGTGTACAGCCATGGTGTTGTGCCGCACGAGTCAACCACAACAATACATCAGCGATCTATTCTGATTACTTTTATCCAAAACATCACAATAAAGTGATTTGTGATATTATTGCAATAAAAATTTTTATCAATTTAACCTTTTTTCCCGTTGCCTGCTAGGAGAATTTTCAATACAACTTCACAAATCACTTTATTGTAGTGTTTTGGATAAAAGTAATCAGATAAAATCACTGATGTATTGCTGTGGTTGACTCATGCAGCATGACACCATTTACATTGACGTGTAAATGATTAAATACAAAAACACTCAAATCTCGGTTGTTTGTCATCCGATTTCATACAGCCTTACTTTACTAGTTTTTACAAATGAAATTTGCAAAAAGAAAGGTATTCCTGGTATTATTTTGCTCTCTATCTATATTGATGATGTTACATCTGTTATTAAGCATTCTAGATTTCACCTGTATACTAATGATCTACAGATTTACTGTCACTGTTCTATAACTGACGTACCAAGGACCGTTACTAACATGAAAGATGATATTGATACTGTTGGAACTTGGGCCTTAAAACATGGATTCATACTAAACGAAAACAAAACCCAAGCCATTATGATAGGTTCTCCTAGATTATTGAGAAATCTCGATTTTGAAAACTGCCCTAGACTTACGCTCAGCAACCACCAACTTCCATTCAGTGACAAGGTCAAGAACCTTGGCCTGACGATGACAAAGCCCTTAACCTGGTCAGATTACACTTACAAAACTTGTAATAGAGTATTTTCTGACATTCATGGTCTTAAAAGATTTGCTTAATATTCACCCTTGAACATGAGAGTGATGTTTGTAAAAACTCAATATTTCCCCGCTTTTACTATTGCGACGTTGTTGTCAATAACATGACGGTTGAGTTTGCAGGCAGATTGCAGTGTGCTCAAAATTATTGTGTTCGTTTTATTTTCAATCTTAGATATAGAGATCACGCTACTCCCCTTTTTATCGATCTTCCTCTCATGAAATTGGACAAAATCCAACAGCTCCATATACTCACTATGCTGAAATCTATTTTACATTTTGATTCACCTGCTTATCTGTCTGAAAATAATGTGCTCAGCAGCAGTGAACATGTAAGAACTCTTAGATATACTCATTTTAGTTATGTATTAATTTTTCTTTATGAGGTTAAGTGTAAGAGAGGACCTCCAAAGAAACCATTGTTATATTGTGAGCAAATATAACAATGGTCCTAACTTTGCCTCACAAAATAAAACTTTTTCATTTTTCATTCATTCATTTATTGAACGCTTTTCTTTCATCTCTAAGAGCGACCGTAGATAAGAGGCTAAGGTACTGCTGTGCCATGCAGCCGGTCCGAGTTCGATTCCTGATGTGACCACTATTCGATTTTGCCCTGCTGCTCCCGTGGTTCAGAGGTCACGTAAAGCCGTTGGTCCCCAGGTTAAGTGTAATAGAGTGCTCCTTAGCCCTAACTTCGCCTGGTTAAATAAGACGATCTGTAACTTTTTTAACTTTTGAGATCAGTTCTAGAAACACTCAGTGCGGAGTAACACTGTTATCAAATCCCATTCATAGATCTTCGATATAAAACAAATCATTCACAATAGCCACTGGCCGACTTTGGAATAATCTGCCTGATCGCATCAGAGCGAGCTTGGTTCCGAGCTTGTGTTAGGGGCCTGTGACTTGCAGGATTGAGTGTTTCACGAGCCAGGGAGTATGTTTATGGCAATGTATGAATGTTGATGAATGACTGTTATTATAGATTAATTTAAATTTTTCCTCTGTTTTCAATTTTGTTTATTTTTATCTACTTATTAAAAGGTTTCTGTTATCTTTAAAATAATAAATTAAAAAATGTATTAATTTTATTTAACAAGTAAATGTGCTAGGGAAAGTTAGGTTATTCGTTTTATTATATTTTGACATGATTTTTTGTAGTTGTTATTGTTGGTTAGGTATAAGAGAGGACTTACTAGTCCTAACCTCGCCATTTAAACACTTTGTTGTCAATAAAGTCATTTTTCAATTCATTTCATACAACACAAGCCTAGATAAAGCAATTCAAACAACAATTCAAAACACAAATTACAAGTTAAGTTTCTTGACACATAACAACTCATTCAAAATTTGACTAACAAATCCTTTAAAAAAATACAATAATAACAACATTTACAACAAATTAGGTATTTACCAAATTAAATTCATTACATTGGATTGTGATAAATTTTACATTGGAGAAACTGGAAGACCATCAAAACAGGCTTTCAAGCTCTCAAAGGCTATATCACTACTACAATATAAAAATCAACCTTATATAATACCACTATACTATATATAAATCAACCTTCGCTTAACAGTTACTCTCCACAGACCACGCCTATACTAACATAAGAGAAAACATGAAAATATCAACATTTATGGGAAGATGTAAGAAAATGAATGCAAAAGAAGAATTGCATATATATTTGGCACAAAAAGAAAATTAAACTTATTGAACACATAAATCAACTACAATAACCAAATCATATATATATATATATATATATATATATATATATATATATATATATATATATGTATATATATATATACATATATAAAGAATGTATGTCGTTTGTTCTTTATGTATTAATTAGTAAACCACTCATCGGATCACCATAAAACTTTGGAGAGTTGAAGGGTTCACTCACGTGAAGGTTTCTGGCATGGTTTCATTCACTTCCAAGTTAAGGGCTCCACCCAAGTGGCCTTTTAAGTTTCAATGACAATGTAATGGAGTTACTTTATTTTGTAAACATCATCAGCTATTTTATGTAAACAAATAAAATGAACACTTTTGAAATAGGCTAAATGATGCTTATCAAAATTTAACATTTAAAATAAACAAAAACATTGGTCTTTGTATGTTAATCCTGTAGCAAGCCACAGGTAAACAGCTAGTATTTGATAAAATACGAAGTATTCAAAATTAACATTTTAAAAGTATCACCAGCTTATCTAAATAAGTCAAAATTATTTACTGAAATATATGTGTTTTATATATTTTTTTATTCATATACTATTAAGGGAGAGTTGAGAGTCACACCTCCTCCACCCACTACTGGTGTGACGTAGCACTAGACTATTTTATTTCACAGGAGTTCACATGTTGCTGATAGATGAACTGTCTTTCCTGAACTGTAAGGCTACATTATTGCACACTAAGAAAAATCTTCTGTTTTGTCAAAAGTACACAAACTGTTTTTTGTTCTAGAAAGACAGTGGTTTCTTAACATAATATTTTTAAAGGCAGACACAATTTTATAAACAATTCCCATCACCAACCATTCCGGCAACCTTTTGCAATACCATATCAATTGGTGTATCTTGATGTTGAGCCACTACAATTTTAAACACATTAATAACAGTGTTATTTTTCTACTGAAGACGTGATATCCACATTTAAAATAGAAAGGTTTAACTCCCTAAAAACACTATTTACAGACTAATATTTTTACCAACTTTCATACTAGAAACTCAAAATAATTTCACCACACACAGCACCAAGGTAGAACGAATAAGCAGACTGATTGACTGGGGATGCCAATATCAGTCTTGTTTAAAATCAAGGATCTGCACAGACATCCTTTTCTTATTGGCTAGCGCCCTTGAGACGGGGACAATCTAGGTGGAGCATCACTCTCTACTCTCCCTAAAGAGTATATAATAAGGAATTATTATATTAGCTGATCTTGTATACTTGAAAATGACCACAGTCCATAATCATGTTGTTTTTATTTATATCTTTCGCTCCCAGGAATTTCATGAGTAGTAAAATTCGGACGTCAAATAAATTAGGAGATACTTGGGGAACAAAAGGGTTAAATAAAATGTTTTCCAAGGGTACTCAGTTAGTCTTGAATTAATTTAATAAAATAATATAATATAAATTTATTTAATAATATAAATAATTTTTTTTTTTTGCTCTATCTTTTCACATGTTGTAGTCTTAGTTGATTATTGTTTTATTGCATTTACTAAGACTTGGCTAATGCGTGTATATATGTTTACTGGCTTAATAAACGATTTGATTTGAATTTCTAATGACATAAAAGTAGCCTTATTAATAATGAGAAATTACAATATATAATATATATTAGTGTATGTATTACAATAATTTGGGAGAGTTGATGGTTAGTGGTTTTAAGTGTCAGGGCTTTGAGATAGCGCATGTTTGAATCCTGGCCTGGACTAGAAGATTTAGGAGTAATGTTCACCTTGTAAGCATAAATTCAAACTAAATGGTGAGTAGGGCAGGTAATGTGAGAGAGATGGAGAACTTTTCCCACCACAGTTTCCCTCCAAAGGAAGTGTGTTGCATGCTGTATACGGTCAAGTTAGCAAAGTTAGCCTATTAATGAACACAGACTGCTGTATTGTTTAGCTCCAGTTTATTTATTATTCACTCATATTAAAGTTGTTATTGTTGTGAAAAATTATGGATGCTTTTCCTTAAATTATGTTTTTGCGAAATTTGCGTTCGTCTAATATACGATACTGAAAAGAAATAATATTATTACGATGGTTTTAGATGCAATATAAATTTTACTATAACAGCTATTAATTCAATGTAACATTTAAAATAGACATTGTTTATATTATAATTAAATAAAAATACTTAATACAGTTTGTAATGCATTTCATTCTGTAATTACATTAGAACAAAAGATTCAAATCAAGCATATCTATTATTAAATTCTGCAGCACAAAGAGAGTTGAGAATGCTGAAAGGGACTGTACATCATATTTAGAGTATGTTGCACTTGCGTTGTCCAGACACTATTTACTGTGGGTAATGGTATACTGTACTGGTACTCCTCCCTCTACTTTATATGAATATGAAGTTTTTGGCACAGTTAATAGTTTATGGGGAATGGGGAGAGTAAATTCCAAAGGATATCTTTCTATTTTTTTTTTTTTTTTTTTTGACAGAAAATAAAACTTACGAAGTAGATCTATCTATTTAATAAAATAAGCATAGCTTATGTTTCTTTGTTAAATATGTTACCACTAAACTATTTATCATAATTTAGTATGAGTATCAAATAGTATCGTCTGGATAATAAGTCTGTAGTGAGTCTATTGTATTTCATGTTTAATTTTGAACAGTATTTTTAGTTAATAAATAAATTTTAAATGTATATATTGTTGCTCTACAATTTTAAATAGCACTGAATAGTTCAGTTTTAATTATTATGCCTACAAGTGAGTAAGAATTACAAAAAACATGCATTTATCTGCCTAAATCCACATGCATGGAATTGTGAGCACAGAATGTTATATAGCCTACAGGATGTCCTATAAGTAAAATGCAAAACTCCAGAAAATGGTTATAAGGGTCAAAATAAAGACCCTTATAATATAGACTTTCTAAAAATGCTTGTTTGGTATTTTTTATACAATCTGCCATTTTGTATTTTTTTACAAAAAAAAAGTACTTCTTAAATGTTTTCAACCGATTTTTATGACATTCGATATATGACACGTTATAAGACTAATTCTAGGGAAAAAATTCAACTACGTCCAATTTACAATTTAAAAATGGCTTACAGTTAAAATATTTCAAGGGAAATGGCAGGAAAAAGGTTGAAAACTTAAAAAATTACTAAGAACCATTTTCAACCAGAAACATAAAAAATGAGAATAGGAAACAAAATAACCAAGCTCCATTGAAATGTGTGTTAAAAAGCCATTTATTGTAAATATCCCCAATCAGCTGATCACCTGATTTAAATCAACTGATTTTTAAAACATGTATTTATTGAGTTGCATTTCTGTTAGTATTGTTTTGATTACTTTAAGTATAATAAACAATTTGTTTTATTTATTTATTCTTAAGACGACGATCGTCAAGGTATGGGCGAATATGAATTTCGAATGAGTGTGATGAGATTTGTTTCCTAATATAGCATACCACATTTAATCTAATCACGAGCAAACTAATATTTGGCTTAGCTAATGGGTATTCATATAAGGCAGAATCGTTCCCCAACCGACGAATTCCGTGTAGGGAAGTATTTGTACATGTTCACAGGAATTAGAGGGAACTTGGAACACTCAAATTCACTGAGAAGACTGGACAGGTTGTTTACGTAGATACTATCAGAAATAAAACAATCAAATTATACAATTTAATTGTTTTATATTAAATGAAACTAGAAGTTTCTGACAATACAGTTGTATTTAGGTTTATATCATTTTAACCATTATAACGTCATAGGCGCCGTACCGCGCACTAGTGTTAGTTCCATGAAACGTCATGGACGCAGTACCGCGCAATTTCACTTTAAGTGACCAAGGTGATTATTTAACTTTAACAAAGTGTTGGATTAGTGTCGTGAAGTATTGAATAATTCGCTTTACCGGCCTACCCTACTATCGAGCAATATAAGTACACTGTGCATTCAAAATGGCCGCTAGATGGGGTGGGGTATCTAGCGCAGCCTCCCCCGACACGTCACAGACGCTGTACGGCGCCACTGCCTTGTCCCACTCCACTCCATCAGTCGGGCTGTCTGCCGCGATTGTTGTTACCCTACTACTATCTGCTGTATCCCCGTGCTATTTTACGTTTTTATAGTTATTTATTGTTGTTGTTTTATAGTTATTTATTGTTTGATTGTTGTTATTGTATATATTTTATAGTATAAGGTAAAGTAATCTGAGGTGAATATGGCTCACATTGAGGACCCGGGTTTTGGCGAGTTTGTCCGAGATATGATGAATACATCTATGTCTAATGCTTATAACATGGACATTAGTGACAATGAAGACAAATTGATACATAATGTAAGTGATGATAACATGGACACTGATGATGGACAAAGTGAAAATGAAGACATCACCCTAACGCACCTATGCTCACTCAATTTGCGTCAGCTACTTTTTAATTGAATAAAAATTTTGTAAATTACCAAAAAAAAGTTTTTATGGTTTATTATGCCTTTTTACTATTTTAAGAATAAGAAAAAAAATTAACTTTAAGAAAATATAAATTTTATTTTTAACGTCGGCAATGTGTGTACATAGCCAATTGACGCGGTCGAACCCCGAAGACCTAGAATTTGTTAGTGATAGTGACGACCGTGGAAGCCTATCCATGAAGACTATCCATGAAGAATTTTATTTTTTTTTGTGTATAGTAACGTAATCTCATAATTTACTCTCATAATTTACACTCGTGACGCCTAAAGGGTTAACTATACATGACGAGGCGGTTATCAAGTGAATGTTAAGTAACATGACATGGCCATCATCAAGAAGACAAATATTGATAAATTTTCCCTATAGGTAGGTAACATTAATTTTGTAATTTTATCCGATGCCAATGACATTTTAGTTAGTTGAAAATAATTTCATTCATGTGAGAAGTGAGTTGAGGTACGGTATATGATAGATAAACCATTATTAGAAGAAAGGAAATAAGTGGAGAGGGATAAGACAGATGTAAATTTAGCTTTGATAGGGCCTAACTTTCACAGCCTGTTGGAAGTGCTTAAGAATTTATGGAAAGTACGAGAACATGCTGTTAGAATTTTCTCAATTTGGTCATTCACATAAATTTGAGAAAATACTTATTAGGCCTAACAAATGCTAGTATATATTCACATCACCTCATTCTCTAAAAAAATGTTTCTCAGCCCTCTCCAAATTAGCATAGGCCACTTAATTGTAATTTTGATAAAACAATAAAAACTAAAATAGTCAAATTAAATATATATTTTCCAAAGTAAAAAAGAGAAAAAAAGGTAACTTGAATTTGGAAAATCAAAGTTGGTTTTAGAGATATTTTCAACATCGAATAAATTTACATGTAACATTGGAAATTAACAAATTATCACTCATTAGTCATAGGCATACTACATGATTAGAACGTGACATAATTTGAAGTAAGCAATATTTTCTTCCATATGACTAACCTTTCATGTAACTAATTGAAACTGTTCTGTCAGTCTCAGGCTCACTGTCTGATGTATCGACTTTAAAAAAACCAAGCTTATTATTTCATCATTGTATGGTACGGATATTTCACGGTAAGTAATTAATAATATAAGTATACCTTAGATTTTGGTATTACTAAAATGTCAATATTGACAATTTGACATAACCTTACCTTCCTCTAAAGTCTAAATAGACAGTAGAGATGGACGTTATATAACATAACAGGGTAAATAACAGTGTTGTCACGTGACAACAGTTATCCCCGCAACGCGTTGCTGGAAACTCCCTGTTATTTTGACAACAGCCTTACAACGTACAAAGGTATACGTCTGTTGGCAACGAACAACGGTATTACACGTTGGCGTTGCCGGCAATCTATCTATAGTGGCAACAACATAACTAGTTATCCCCGCAATGTGTTGCTGGAAACTCCCAGTTATTTTGACTGTTGTCAAATAGCCTTGCAACTAACAACGGTATTCATTCGTCTGTTTAGTATATCTATCTGGTATTTGGCATTGCCGGAACATGACATTGTTGTAGTATTTAAATTATATATAATTAATTATTTTTGTAGTCGAAAAGAATTATATTTAACGATGAATTACATTTACATAACCATGTTAATTTAATAACTCTTTATTTATTTATTACAAACAATATTAACAAAATAATTTATGCCATGAGTATTGTATAATAACTTAATTTCATTAATTAAATAATTGTTTATGAACTGACTTTTAATTCAATTTCAATCCAATAAAATTATCCGTTAAACATAAGTCAATTAATAGTCAACGCTAACTGAATATAAAAACAACAGGGAACCAATAATGAAAGTTTGAATAACACAACGCCAGCCGCAATGTATGAAAACGGGCAGTCGACAACAGTTGCCAAAATAACAGGTTGCCGCAACCTGTTGTCGGCTGGCTGAAAAACGTTATAACACGTTGCCGAGAAACAACGACAATTTCCATCTCTAATAGACAGTCAACTCAATATCAACATCGATAGTTAATCGATTCATCTACTCATGTTGCATTGCATTCCTTGTTTTTAGCCCCGTCCTAGCTGAACGCCGAAAAGTTGGTCCGTCGCCCTCGCAATGTCTGACGCGTAATGACAGGGATAGAACGAGAATTGGGTGTCTGTCCCCATCCGCAGTCCGCAACGACTGACGACAGTCTCCTGTTCAATTCCACCATTGGCATTTGTCACCATGTTATCGGTAGAGAAAAGATGTAAACTCGTGCTGCTGGACAGTTATACTGTATTGTATGCGTACCTTAAGGTGGTTCGGCCGGCATTAGGGACAACTTAATTCCGCTACGCACGCTAGCTGTACGTCTGAGCACGAGACTCACACACAGACACTCGATGTATCTCCCTCACCGTCTATATAATTGCAGGAAGTCGTTGAAGCGCTATCCTGCGGTTGCGACTGGATTGTAATATAACATGCGGATAAAAGTACATATCCAAGTTGAGTATATAATGTTAATCGATTGTGTGATATTAAAAAGCTTAAGATGCCAAACAAGACACTATATTTCTCATCGTAAGTAGGCAATAATTGAGGATAGTACCGTCATATTTTAGGACTTCTGCGCCAACGTGCGATAACTGTCTACCCATCCCCATCTGACTTTGCACCTGTGTTGAGGTATTAGAATAATTACATAACATGTCATCCAAGGTCATACTGTTTGTCCAAATAAACCACATACAATATACATTTACAATATTTGTAAGAATCGATACAGTTAAAGGAAAAAATACTCTTTTATAATTTAGTGATAGTTAATTAAATTGATATAGATGCTGTGTTGTACATAAGTGAAGTTAGATATGATTAAAGTTATAATTAATTAATTTGTTTATTTCATTAATTATAGCTAAATGTTAATGCATTAAAACCATTGCAATATGATTATTTGGTTGTTATATTGAAGATGGTTGGATCAGACGTAAGGTCAGAACTCGCAGGACTTTCAACATTGGTGTTATAGTCAAGTGCGAAATAATATAATATTTAAAAGGGTTTTATGTTTTGCCTTTCCTAGCCTAGTCTGGTGAAAGTATAAGGTTTAGACATGTAGATGTTCGCTATTATTAACAACAGCCTGAACCTAATAGTTACGCACAGTTAACCGTTAGAAAACAAGCCAACCTGGAAAAGTATTAAAACCATAATTTTTTTATTTGATATTTTTATATTGTTAGGGTTTACTACAGAAACTTTGAAGTGTTGCTGTTTTGGTTGATAGGATATAGTTTAACTTTCAAAAGTATGTTAGAATGTCTCCTTTCAGTTTGAAAACCTTGAAGAAATGCTATTACATTTAGAAAAGAGTACAAGTATTATTTTAAAACATGGGACTTACAAATGTCTGTCTTGTTTCTGTTTATGTATGCCCTGAATCATATAGTGACAATGTTGATAATGAACTGCCTAAAACGTTAATGATTTGCAAGTCTAAGGACTTAACAAAACTTTAATAATAAAAACAACAAGCTGCTAAAATAATGGAAGAAAAATGGAACAGTGAAAAACTTCAGAGCAGAATTTTAGATTGGAAACCACTTGCGAACCTTATATACCCTACTCTGACAGATATATGCAATGCTAGAAGCCATCTGAGTTTTTTCTTTGTTTTACAATTATGAAATGGTAAACCTAATTTGTAAACAAAGTAATTTATACACATCACATACAAATTTTAACAAAAATTTGACTCGTGATAAGCTGCTTGTGTTTTTTTGTGTATGTTAGGCTGCGAAAAGTATCCAAACAAAAGATCGTACTGGTCAAAAGAAAATGATCTACTTCTTTGCTGTTCAAAATTTGTCCGGTCAAAGTGCTAGGTGGGATTTCATCCTAAATGCTTTATGTAATATCATAGGCGAAAATAATTTTTTAGCCTTACACTGAACTGTATTTTTATTTTATTTCATAATAAATATTACAATTTATTTTCGTATAAATAACAACGAGTTATAAAATATTAAACATACCGAAAATTGTGTTAAATAAACATTTATTTTCCTATCATGCACTTAAAATTTTAACACCTAAAAATTTATTGTTTGAATGTATACAATCAGAAAAACTGATTGTAGTCACTGTGCATAGTATCCTATTTATAGGATGACCATTTTTTTTTTCAAAATGTAACAATAAAATATTTTTTTAATTATTTTTAAAATGTTGTCTGTAGTGTAAATAAAACATTTAAACGATTTTACTATGAACAAAATTAAAAAAACAAAAAATGAAAAAAACAGTATGCACTAATGGGTTAGTAATGGTTCGATTACCTTATTAGTTTGTAGATCAGGGCACTATTCCGTACAATTTGAGTACCCACATCGCCAAAGTTACGAAAAAATATATTTTTCCGGTTTTCCTCATTTTCGTAATTTTCTGGCTTTCCACTGAGAAAAAACTATAATGTACCTACAATGAGAAAAATCAGCAAAAAATCAACAAGACTCCTAGTACTATTATCTAAGATAGCAACATTTATTTACTGTACATTCATTCTCCGCAATCAATGTTACCTGATCTTGAGGTTTTATAAATTGTAATCAGAACAATATTTGTTTAATGTTATATTGTGTTATGTTTGAACACAATAAAACTATCGTGAGTTACATTGTTGTTGAGTAATTTAAAATAACTAACTGTTTTGTTAAATTTAAATTAATTTGTTTTCTTGGTACAGTATACTTGTATTTTGCATATATTAATTTTTTAACACTTTAAAAGTGACCTTCATACCTTGGATTATGTATAATTACTACAAAATAAGTTATGCAGGACTGTGTCATGATATTAGTTCATTTTTTATCACCATACTGCTGCAATGATTTTGCTGCAACTAATAATTCCTACATATAAACTACATTTTTTGATACAATTTCTGAACATTTTTTAAGGCTTGCGTAAGTACAGAGGCAAGAACGAATACTTTCTCTATAAAACCAATAAATACACATCTACAAGAAGCGAAAAGCCAATGATAAATAGACAGTCTACTTTTTGTAATTTTGCTATCTTGGCGCAGCTGCCGCTAGGTTGGGCTTGTTGCGTGGCAGCCTAGAGTGAGAGGAAGATAGCAACTTTCTATGAGAATGAGAGAGTAAGTAACTGAGCGTTGCACATTACATTGGTGCAACAGGAACCGTGCTAAGCTCTTTTCGTCTGCTACAGGAAGTCTGACTAACTGACCACGGTCAGCTCCAAGAGGACGGATTTTTGATTCGCCTGAGCCTACTCGTCTCTCCTCATTGCACCGCAAATAGACTTCCGGCCTGCGTTGGTAAGAAAGTTTCACTACTTAATGCGTTATCGACTTTCCAGCATTAACTTGGTGGTTTGGGAAATGGTCACCTTACAGATATTGATCAAATCTTATTTATATTGACTACGATCTGTACATCAATACATTAATCTGATTATGATACAATCAGCAAAATATATACTTTCTGAAGAAGTAATAAGTAGGCCTACTGGGTCTGGCGACCATTTTATGCTTGGTACCTGAAGGGGGGGGTCCGGACCTCAAGGACCCTCCTCCTGACTACGTCCCTGCCCAGGCACACTTTAATTAACCTGTTTCTTAGGGTGGAATTCAGAATTCGTACAAAAATTGAGGACAAGGAATCAAGTTGTACATTTTAAGTAATAGGCCTTTTTCAGACTGTGTTATAGGCTGCTGAAAGATCTAATAATGCTGCTGATGTTTTTTTAACCCATTCTCAATTAAAAATGTTAAAGAATGTACTTGGTTGCAACAATGTCAATTAGGTCTAAAACCAGCCTATTCAACAGGGGTGCTGTCATTGAGAATATGTGATATTCTATTGTAAATCAGACTCTAGCAACTTATAGCGGACACTTAAAAGATATAGGGTAATAGCTTCCAGCACATTGTGGTTCTTCGCCTGGCTTCAAAAAAGCTTTTAAAAGTTCCACTTCTCTTTTCTAGAATTATCGAAAAAATGTAGCAAAGAAACAGCTGTGTTAGAGTTTTCAGTTTTCTTACTCCTCGTAAAAATCCTCATATTTTAGGCTCCATCCTGGTATGTATTCTTTTCTGGAGCCCCTGGGGAAAGTGTTGTTAACACGTACTTAGGGTTAGTCATCACGACTTGAATTTTTGTTCCTTAATCTTGTTATTATTACCTACTTTGTTCAACCCTAGTTTTTAAATTGGAATTGCCGTTAGTAGATAAGTAAATAAACAATGTGGTCAAATATATGAACTGATTAGTTTTTAAAACGTTCAGGATACAATCCACTTTTCAAACAAACAAAGAAACTCGCCAAACTCATACCTGGCCTTCAACATTAATTTGTATGGTTTCTATGTTACAACGATTTCTTCTTAAGGCTGTTTGGTCAAAACATGTTTTTAATTTGTTTCTATTGCAATGTCTCTGTGGATTAAACACCTTAGATCGCCAAAACTGTGTGTAATATTTGTGCATACGATATGTTTTCCTGTCAATTTGTTGAACGGTTTCCTGACTAGATTGGACAATAACACAGTTGGAGTATAAAAGGTGGTAAAGTACGATAATTTTGATTCCTAAACTCACTGGCCGATTCCCTGAGTTCCCCCGTTTACATTGACGTCGATGTCCATTTAAATTGTAAAACAATCATGAATCAACCCAAGTGAGGGAGAAATATGTTGGAAGACCTTTTCTAAACAAAATACGACGAATTTAGAGATTGGGAAATTAATTTTTACTGAACCGAAGCCTTACCAAGTCTCGTTTTTTATTCATAAGTTTATATTTCAGACTGCATCTCGTCGCCAATATCGACTAGACCTATTAAATTAGCCGACAACGTCTATGGTTTTCATTCGATTACGCCAAAATTTCATGAATTTCTCGTTATGAAATAATTATTTATCTGTTGTTCAGCATAGCCTCATGTATCGAAATAATTTCAAGTTGCTCAAATTTCATTGCCGATCATAATTTAAAAACTATGATCATCCTAAGCGACTTTAACATTTATTTTTAGTAAACCTGCTTAGTTATTATTATCAATCGATTGACTAATTTCACTTTGGATGACTTAGGTCTTTGTCATCTAAATTTTAAAATTTGATTATAAAATTCACAGTTTATTTCCGATTAGTTATAACCTTGTTATTACTGAATTAAATACCCACAGAATACAGATCCACTCTTCTTGGCGTGTACATAATCAATTTTTTGTTGAGAGGAGGCAATTCTGAAAGCAAATGACTGCATTTGGCGATGACGCCTGAATTTTAGCTTCAATTTGGTTGGATGCAGCTTTTGCCACAAGCTTAGCTACATTTTCGCGGTACACTGAACTGAACCACCAGATAAACATATCGGCCGGCTGTGAAACAGTATAATTGGCTTGCATATAAAATCTTATCTATGATATGAGTGAACAGATTAAATCTTTATAATCAACACTGTTTCAATTAATAATATACTTTCTTTCATCATATTAGTTATGAAAAAAGGAAAAAGGTCAAACAAAACAATGCCACATAAAAATGTAGGAAGGCAGGAAGTAATAAGTTTTATTTATCTAATGTTACAGTTACAAACAACAAATCAAAATTATTGTGTTCAGTTTAGATGTATATATTTACGAATCTGGCAAAACCTAACATAGGCTTAGGATGGTGTCTGCCTTTTAAAGTTGTCTTGGATGAACAGGAAATCCTTCTGTAAATACTCGCTCGAAAATACTCGATACTCGAAAAAAATTCCAACTACTTGACGACTCGAACTAAAAAAAATCACTACTCGCACATCCCTAGTTATACCTAATTCGGCTGATGAACTATAAATGAAATCGAAAATGAATCATAACCATTCCAGTTGACTCTCGTGTTGTGTAGTCCACTATTTCTAATATCTTTTGAATGTTTACAATTTCTTTAAAGTATATCAAGGTCATTCAAAAGTGTTTTAAAAAAGTATTTATTTAAAGATACTATTTACACGTTTTATTAATCTTGACTGTACAATAAACACAACTATATATTAACAAGGAGTCAAGTGCAATGATAGCTTGGCAGAGTTGTTGCCACTCGCTCTGTGGGACATCAAATACATAATACCTACTATCCGTAACAAAAGTTTGGAGATTTGAGGAATATTGAACTACTATCCGTAAAAAAAGTTTGGAAACTCGAGTTTGGATGCTTACAAAAATTAAACTAACAAAGCTATAGTAATGAAACCTATACCAATAGTTTCATGGTTTTATTGTACGTTGATAGGTGTCAACAAAAAAATTTTTGTATTATTTTTTCATATTTATACTTCGTACCTAACGAAAAAGTACACGATTTTTCACTAATTCCAAACAGATTTTGACTTTTGAAAATCGCTGACTAAATACCCTGATCGCGTTCATATATCTTGATTAAAATGTGTTACGTGATTGGTTATGGTATTGAAAAGGGAACCCCGAACTCCGTAATTCTGAACTCGATGAGCAATGTTAAATTTCCCTATCCCTCATAATTGTACTTGGACCGGGCCCCGGTAAATTGTCCAATTCCAGAACTCCGTAATCCTGCACTGACTGACGGTGGCTGGAGAGCGCTGCTCAGTTTCCGAACCCGGCAATGTCAGATTCTGCAACCCGGTAACGCGCCGCTTTGGATTGGTCCACACGGCACTGCCCACGGGGCGGGGCCAGTAGCGCTGCTGCAGTGATGCACGTCGCTTTATCCCGCAATTCCCAAATTTCCCACTCGACAGCTGCACACGTTACGGGAGTTGGTTGATTGTTCGATTGCTACCGCGCATAAATCACGAACGGATAGAGTGAGTGTTTTCAGCGCAATTTGTTTGTTCTGTAAAGCGATTCTTCGTATTAGTGCGGTGTAAATGTTCATATCGTCGTATACATTTACTTCTTCGAGTTAAAAATTAGATTCACTTTCAAAAGTCATGCAAATATGGATCAAAATTTAAATTGGACATTCAATAATAATTTGTATAACCTACGCCACGAGAGATTGCAGTATAGTCCCAGCTTCAAGACGTCACATTTTTGATCCAGTTATCGCAAAATTACTTGCAAAATTAATCCAGTTATCCAGTTACTTGCAAAATCATTCTTCGCAAAACGATTTCTATGCCCAGAAAAAGGCAGGGATAATGGATATAAAAACAACGTATAGTAATGCACTAAAATTTATCAATGTTCAGCTGTCATCTTTGGAGGCAACAAGTGTAAATTTTAGAAGTTTATACAGAGTGTAAATAAATATAATAAATAAATATAATAAATAAAATAAATTTTACCAGATTATTTGGGAGTCAAAACAAGCAAAAAGTGCAATATAACATGTGTCCTATCTCAAACTGGTTTTTGTCTGGCTGTGCGTATGTGTTTTTTACATAAACCTGAATCTCTCAGAAACGGTTTAAGATAAAATAACGAAACTTGGTACACATGTTTATCTATGTAACTATAATATTTCATATAAATTATATTTTTCTATATTTTTCTGTTTCAAAATTGCGACTGGTTAAAATTTTAAATTTTAAAAGATCTAAAACCTGCATATTTTGCGAAAAGGTTACAATAGACCTGAAACATAGGAATTTTGACGTAAAATCTAACGGTGTATCGTTTATTGAAATCGAGCGACGCATAATCGAGAAATAATGCAAATATTTAATGGTTAGGCATAATGGTAAAGCTGCTGAAGAGCTGAGGACGGTGTTATCAGAAGTTAAAATAAGTAAACAGCTGCTTGGTCAACAAGCTGGATGATCTAAATAATCGAAATATTGTATTTTATATTCAAAACACCAAAATTTTATTTAAAAGATTACTAAATTAAGTTGAAATATTACCTATTTGTTGATTTGAGTTGTTGGTATAATAAATTATAAATATCAAATAACTGCTGATGTTAGGCTAAAAACAGCTGTTTTGTATTAAATTCCAACGTCAATATCCAGTAATGTTTACTTCAACAATGTCCCCATTTGTTGTTTCTAATTCTATTGAATACAAAAAACTGTTTTTAGCCTAACATCAGCTGTGAATTGGTATTTATCATTTATTATACCATAACATCGATAAACAATAAGTAATATTTAAACCTATTTTACTCGTCTTTTCGTTAAATAATTGAAAGTCCTTTGAATATAAAATACAATATTTTGATTATTTAGACCTGGGGCCTGTTTCACGAAAGTCTACACTTGTAATTACTGGCCAGCTGCTGTTGTCAAATTTCGTTTCACCAATCTACAAGTGTAAACATTTCTACCGTGGTAGAGGCTGGAATTTTACAATTTGTAAATATTATGATTACGTTGCACGAATCTATGACGTCATCTAAAATTGTAATTCACTATTGCCAACTTTGATTGTTATTATGAAAATGAATGTGGAAATAATATAAATTACTATATTCAATTTAAACAATACTGTAATGATTTATTTTTTACACATTTGTTTTTAGTGAATTTCCATAGGAAAAATGAACTATTCAAGCCGCCACCATGGTGAGACCCAGACTTGGTACTGCGAAATGTGCACCGATCCTGATCCCAGAACACGATTTGAGAATTTTTCAATACTTTATATATGTATATATATATATATATATATATATATATATATATATATGTATGCCCTCTCTACAGGTCGCATTTTTGGCCCGATTTTTACGAAATTTGGCACAAAAAATGTGCCTTTTGTCATCTCGGAAGTTCGTTAACCAGATATATTGGGTTAACAAAAAGGGGGGTTTTGGGGGTTTTCCCGCCAAAAATCGATTTTTTTTTACTTTTAAGTAGGTGTTTTTGAAAATTTGAAAGATCTTCTTTCAAATAGGTACGGTTAGAAATAAAAATTAGGAAAAAACAAGCCCTCAAACACCTTTCTACAATGTAATTTCGCTATAGTTATAGCAAAAACCCCGATTTTGCTATACGAGTAAATGATAAACAATTAAAAACAGTTAGTTTGAAAAGACAAGGGCATTTTGGTTATAAAGTTATGAAGGTTCTTAAATTCTTAATTTTTCGGAAATTCACGTCAGCGCCTAAGCTGCGTGTCTGCCTGTTTTTTTACTTTCTCCCATTACACGTTAGTGTATAGAGAAAGTATTGTGATCGTGAAAAAATTCGACCTCCGTTTTTTCGCGGAAATATCCGTTTTGGGGTCCCCTGAGCCCAAAAAAGTGTTTTTTAAAAAATGTCTGTCCGTATGTACAGTATGTGTGTGTGTGTATGTGTGTATGCACCTCTGGAGAGGTAACGGCCAGGCCGATTTTGATGAAATTTGGCACACGTACGTTGAAAAATCGTATCTCTAGCCGTTTTTTTCATTTTTTCAAATTTTGATTTTAAACCCCCCATTTTCCGTAAAAACCGCAAAAAACATGAAAAAAATCATTTCTCGAAAATGGCTTTAACGATTTTGATTAAAATTTCACCAATTGTAGTCTTAAATTAGCTCAACAATATGGCATAAACGCTATGTCTGTAAAAATTCGCGTTCGGAAGTTATGGGGTAAAAACTAATAAACAAATTAAGAAAAATTGCTGGAAATAATCTAATATCCACTGATTTGCATAACATTTACACAATATACAGTGATAAAATAACCTAACATTATGACACAAACCGCAGGTCCATAACTCTCTTGGTTCAAAAGTTATGGGGTAAAATGTGTTACAAAATGGAAAAATCTCAAAAAATAACGATGTAATTTGATATAGTGAGGAAGTAAATTTATATACTGACGTAAATTTTCACCGTCAAGTAACCTATGGGAGAAAGTTTGTGACATTTACTTGTCACCCCTGGTTCAAATTGATGTATCTAATTATTTAATGAATTCACAAATGTATCATAATACATGCCATTGATTGGTATATACTCGCATTTATTGAGCTTTGCCTAGATTGTGACCTCGGTACCCTGACATCTACAAATGACAAATTAAACGTAATATCGTACACAAGATTTGATTTTACTAAGTCAAACTGTATACAGATGTCTACAGGGAGCTCGTTTACTTGGCCTGAGAAGTGA
This sequence comes from Stictocephala bisonia, assembly GCA_035578905.1. Classification (NCBI taxonomy): domain Eukaryota; kingdom Metazoa; phylum Arthropoda; class Insecta; order Hemiptera; family Membracidae; genus Stictocephala; species Stictocephala bisonia. The sequence continues at coordinate 22,012 of JAQJVL010006042.1, forward strand.
ACAGTGTGTGACAGTGAGGGAGGTTAGGATGGTCTCAGTATAACTTCACTACTTGGACCGCGGCACGGTAGTGATGGAGAGGGGAAGGGGTGCGGCCAGCAAAGTAGGTCAATGTCAGTGGGTCAACGACCGCCGCGCAGGGTTGATAAGTAACGTCAGGTGCGCTGTGCTGCTGTGTGCTGTTGTGTGCACTGTCTGCCCCTGACCACAGTGCACAGTGTTCTCCTGCAACATCTGCAGTTATAGTATAGTAACACTACTTGTCATTAAATAAACCATAACTGTAATAAACCATGACATGAAATAAACCTGTAAATAAACCATAACACGTCTTCTTGGCAACCTTTAGAAGAAGTTAAATAATCTGCATGATACATTTCAAAGTATGGAAGCTAAACGAACAAATTTTCACAATAAGCGTTTTTTTGTTAAATAATGAGCGTACAGTACCTACATTTTGAAAGATATTCTCAACAATCATGCTAATTACTTTTGATTAATTGATGAAGGCCTTAATCCGGCGCGTCGCCGCTCTCTTTACCGCTTCCTTACCCTTACGGTAGGCTTCTTGGAGATAATCATGCATATTGCTTATCTTAGGGTAATCGGTATGTAATTTTGATTACAAACTGTATAAGTTAAAAGCCGCTTTGTTCCGAGGGAGTCACATAAAGCAGTTTTATTATCGAACCAGAACTATCAGCGTGGAAGAAGTTGCGCATTTGTAGTGTAACAGTGTTATAACCAAGGGTTAAAATGGATAAAAAATTGGAATGCACTGTAAATGTGCCTCCAACAATTGATATTGTTAGCAACCGAAGTCCACAGTTAAATTGTTAAGTATTTTTTAGAACATAGGCTATATAGTTTGGAAAAGTGTATTTGACATGCATTAATTTATGCATTTCAATATGTCGGCAAGGAAGTTTTTATTTTTTGAACTGCCTTTCAGATAGTGAGTTGAAGTCATCACACCTTTCTTTCTGAGAACAATGTGTTACGTTACGAAGACAGTAACGCGGTTCAAGAGTGGAAGATCGCATGTTCAATCCAGCCAGGGGCGAAATCTTTATAGCTTTTGCTTCGTTTATTTGATGCGTTATGATGTGATTGCGATATAATATTTATATCACACTAAACGTTATAATTTAATAATATACGGGTTTTTTACAAATTCAAATAAAATATATTTCTAGAGTCATCGATGTTTTAAACAATCTAGAATTAATATAAGCAAAACGTTTTTAGGGGACTTGACACAATCTAATGGTGACTACAGTAGTACTGTAAAAGCATTGACTATGTTAAGTCACAAACAAAACTACCCATGTTGAACGTTTTTAGGGGACTTGACACAATCTAATGGTGACTACAGTAGTACTGTAAAAGCATTGACTATGTTAAGTCACAAACAAAACTACCCATGTTGGTGATGCCACCCATTGAAATTCGACGTTAGTGGGTTTCGAAGCGTGGAAGAGTGGAAGATCGTAGGTTCGATCCCAGCCTGGGGCGAAAACTTTTTGCTTCATTTATTTGATTCTTTATGATGTGGTATAATATTAACATCTCACCAAATGCCGTAATTTAATAACATACGGTTTTTTGCAAATGTAAGTAAAATATGTTTCTAGAATCAACGATGTGCCGAACAACTTAGAACAAATAATACAAGCAAAATAATATGGAAGAGTTTCTTTTTTATTGGTTCTCTCATGTTAGCTAACGATTCACAGTTACGAATTATACTTTTTGCGTCAGAGGCTAGGAGGCACTTTGCAGTTTTTGGCTTGTCAAAGTGTTTCGGCGGGTGAGAATGTGGCCAAGGCTATATAACACACCCCGGCCCAGCGGTCTTTTGTCTTGACTGGCGGTCGCTTGTTTCCCTCGGGCTGTTGTTGTGCACATGCACACGTGCTGGATGTGACAGGGCAGTGACACCCTCTGTTTGACACTGTGTTGTGTTGTCACTCTTTCCTATGTCAATCTGGTGTCCAGTCACCAGTACGTACGTAGTGAGTGGCGAGTGCTTGACATCGTAGCCTACGTGACCGCGTTCCTGTGCAATATATACTGTACAAATTATACTTTTGACACACGTTCTGATAATGTTTGTGTTTATCCTTTCTGTGGGCTACATACTAAGAACAATTAAGTTTTAATTGTAATTGTATATAGTTAATTTTTTATTAAGTGTTTTTGTGGGAATTTTATAGATATCTCTGTAGTGTTGCTCGCTCCTGAAGGACTTCCATTTATATGTTCATGATGAATCCCCAATTCAGGTATGTTAAAATTACTTTTTTACTGATAGAAATAGAAAGGATGTTCCAGTATTGGAAATAAATTGAATTTTCTTTAGATGCGCTTAATGCTGGAATGAAATCAAGATTCGAAAAGACGACGGTGACTTTTTATTAGTTTTTCAAACTTAATTGAATAAGGGGTGAACCTGAAAACCTTTTCGGGGACGATAGGTCTCCATGCGAGGCTATGCTTATTAATATTTTATTTTTTATTTATAAAATACGGGCTTGCATAAAAGAAACTGCTCAGCAATGTAAGTTTTTAAATATAGAAAACCTTATTTGGTCAGCTGATATGCAATACTGTTTTGATCTATCAACGTTCCGGTCAGCTGTTTCTGCAGTTATCTACTATTTATGTTTACCATTATGCGTAGGCCTATAGCAAAATCAGTTATTAACTCCAACTAGCGAAGCAGCCTACTCAACGTAGAAAAGCGAACGAGGGCTTGTTTTTGCGTCTTATTATCTATAACAATAAAAGTGAAAGGGACTCTGACTGATCGCGATATCTGACTATAATGAACCTCATGTAACTATAATGTCTGGAGCTCTGAAATTTGGAACATTGCTTCGGATAGACCCTTAGACACGTACTTAGAAAGGGTTTCCGAAAAATGCCATTCATATCTCCGTTATTTAGGAACAGATTTCAACAAACAGACTTATTTAATTTAAAATAAAATTTGTAAAGAAAGTTGTTCTTGTTGTAATATTTTTAAATTCATGGTTTTTATTTATTGCAATTCAAAAACTGTATATGGCCACCATTTTGTTTCGTATGCTTCAAAAATTTTGTGGATTTTTTCAAAAGTTTAACCTTTGATATAACACTTAGTTCAGTATACGTTAATAGAACACTGGGGTCTCTTGGACCCCAATGTAATTTTGTTGATATTTACCATTCTGATATGTAAATTTTTTTAAATTTTTGGTTTACCCCCTTTTACAGGTTTATGTAAACGAGCTGAAAGGTTATTTAGTAAAAAACAAAAAAAATTATAAAACTGTAGCAGCTTTTTTACAAAAGACATAAATTGTTTTACATAAAAATGCATTATTTCATATGGCAAATTTTAATTAAGAAATTTTTTAAACAGGAATTAATCATCTTATGTTTTTTTATAGAACATAAACCAAGGAATAACTTAGTTTCATAGTTAATGTGCAAGTATTTAAGGGTTTTCTTATAATACCACCAAAAAGTCATATTTTTCTGTAAGAATTACCTATATGCTGATACAATATTGATATACCGACCGATGAAATAGGCATAAAGTAAAACAACTAAACATGAAACCACAAATTTTATTTATAAACTGTTAACTGCATGGGTATATTCAAAATTAAGAAGTTAATGTGACAATTTTTTTGAATTATTGAAAAATTGGTGAAAAAAATACGCACGTTAATATAACACTGGGGTTCAGCAGACCCCACAGCAAGTTGTTTACTCTGCAGGTATACCAGTAGACCAGGGTCGATAATTTTTGAAACCAAGTTTTTTGTTTTTTATTTTTATTTATTTTTTTAAATTTTTTTCTACGAAATTTGGTGAAAACTTACCTTTTTATGTCCCAAATACACTGTAATTTATTTGATTTAAAATATTTATTTTTCCACCTTATTTTGACTTAATATCAAAAAAGCACCCTAATTTTCAATCGAAAATTCTCGTGTCAAAATATTAGCTTTTTCTAAAAAGTCGGTGTGCATTTTGTTCGTTGAAATCTCTACTTTGTGATGGTTAAAAAAAAAACATTACAATAGTAAATGTTCTCAGAAAATGCAAAAAATCGAAATAAACTATCTAACAAGTTATCTAGAATATTACATAAGGTAGGGTCCACGAGGTAGATGCGCAGTCGATTTCTGACGTCATCGGTTCGAATTATGGTCACGTTCAGCGCTGGTCAACACTGCCAACGGTGGTGGAAAATATCAGTGGTTTACTTACCATTCATCACACTGCAAAACTAAAAAGAAAAGTAGCGATTTTCCGTTTGCTTATTCTTTTTATTGTCTTATGAACTTGGCCAATTACTTACACATTGTAAAAGTGTTCATAATCATTAGATTAATCCTCAGACATTTATTACATATACGCATTACATGTGTAACGATCAGACCCGTACTCATTTCATTGCTGTCCTTGAACCTGTTCACTCTGAAACCAGCTGTTTTCAAACTGTGGATATTTTCAATTTTAAATAATATAACCTAAACTGATGTAAATAATAAACTTCAGTTTGACATTTGGATCAAATTGTAAACAAAAGGGATCAGCTGGTTTTGGACCGATGACGTCACAAACATGCGCGTGGACCCTACCTTATGTAATATTCTAGATACCTTGGTAAGGCCCAGACCCTCCTAGCTCCTTCCCCACTTCTCTATGAAATACCCTTCAATGGGCTAAAATTTTCCGAAGGTCACTCAGGTATATGAATTATCTTATATCAGCAATAAATAGGCATCTACAAATATTATTTAAAGACGATTATACAACTTTCTCGAAATATTGTAGATGTCTTAATAATTATTAAATTTATGAACTAATTTGTTTGTTATTTACAGTAGTATATTTCGATTTACAATTTTTTCGGTTATCAATGTAGTATGGAATTTTACGTTTTTTGAATAATTAAAGTGTACATTTTAATAAATAGCTCAAAATTGTACATGATGATAAAAAAATTTTTTTGAATTAGAGTTTATTTAGATTTTTTGCATTTTCTGAGAACATTTACTATTGTAATGTATATTTTTTTTAACCATCACAAAGTAGAGATTTCACCGAACAAAAAACACACCGACTTTTTAGAAAAAGCTAATATTTTGACACGAGAATTTTCGATTGAAAATTATGGTGCTTTTTTGATATTAAGTCAAAATAAGGTGAAAAAATAAATATTTGAAATCAAATAAATTACAGTGTATTTGGGACATAAAAAGGTAAGTTTTCACCAAATTTCGTAGAAAAAATTTTTTATTTGAAAAAAATAAAAATAAAAGACCAAAAACTTGGTTTTTTGAATTTTTCACATCAATTTTGAGGTTATGTAAAATAATTGTTCATATAACAGTTGTAGATCTTTTTATTACCTACAACTTTGCCATTTAACTTTTTTTCATAGGACTTGTAGTTTTACCGGAAATCAAGATAAACCATTTTTTACCCTTAAACCCCCCCCCTCTAACTTCCCGAACTTAGATCGCCCGTAATTTATTTTTCCTTTCATTTTTATCATATTCCCCTCCTTTTCTAATAGGTTTCATCCTACTACTATTTTTTTTCACTTTTTACCATTTTTGAAGGCTTCGACCCTGGTCTACAGTAGCAGTCTGACAGTTGGCGGAAATAGTGCAAACTAATCCCAGTATTAACTTAATTTACATAGAAGTGAAATATCCTTATCATCTAACACCCGAGAGAAATAACTTTGTAAAGTCCGTTGGGGTCTGTCGGACCCCAGTGTTATATACAAAGGTTTTATTACATTATTTTTAAAATAAAAAGGTATAGGAGAAAACCCATTTGGCCTGGCCTCGCAAAACGGAAAGTAGTTATAAACACACATACTACCGCCGTTTGGGCGTAACGGGAGATACATGTGAAAGTGGTAGACTACATCTCCGTTAATATTGGGTTTACGAAAAACATTGAGATATACCATTTTGTTCATATTGTCAAGGCATTTAATAATTGTTGTTTCAATAAAATCCACCCAAGGATGGGTCTTGGGACGACTTTATAAGGTTTAAACGTCAAGAGATATCACAACGAAATTTGGCATTACTCTTCAACGTTTTAATAATGTTTAATAACGTACATTGATCTTATGAATAACAGAAAGTTAAAATTTGAAGGGAATACACATACATTTTACATTACACATTACATACATTATATTACATACACATTACATTTTTTGAAGGCAATACATGTTACGGTTTAAAAAATTATGTGTGTATACTGTAACTGATTGTGAGATTTCATGGACCATTTACACGTTGAAAATTACACTTGCAAGAGCAACTAATTACTTTTTCCAATGTCAGTTGTAATATTTTACAAATGGATCACTAGTGGCACTGCACTATAGTATAGTACAGGAATGCAATGTGCAATGTTAATGAGATGATATATATATTAATAATAATATAAAAATAATTGATCTTGTCCATTTTTAACTGTGAATTAATTTATTGTATAGTTTCTTTTTAGCTGTTACAATATATAATTTTAGTAATCAAAAGTGTTTGATACAATTAACTATTTGTAATCTATGTATTACGAACTTAAATACTTATTGTGTAGGGCCTTCATAAAATAATGTATTTTAAAATATATTGTAATAATCATGTACATGAATAATGAAGGTAATCAACTCCTTCAATAATCAATTAAACTGGATGTTTATCAAATTGTATGTACCTAATCATGATATTTTAGATATAATTGCGTGTCAGTGAATTTTTATCATTGATTTTGTATTACAATGATTATTAATTATGAATTTATATGTAATTTTTGTGATAAGTATATTGTAATGATGTTTAGTATATAATACGTAATCTGACGTCCTTGATGTGTTCATGATTATTTTATTAATGTTTGTTCTTGTATATTTTGCGAATCTTTCTCTAGAGACTACCTACATGGTAATATACTTATTATATGATAATACTTTCTCTACATTTGATTTTACAATATTAGCCACTATTATTTATTTACACCAGAAATAAGTTTATTTTCTGGGTTCAACTGGCTTTGCAGTTTTCTTTTAATTTAAAAAACAGGTTTGGTATGAGCTTTGGCTCTTATATTAAACAACATGTTTCAATCATAAATATTTTACAAAAATGTTCAATTGCAGTCATTACCAAAAAAAATGAAACCAAAGGGTAGTCTGAACTTTTATAAACTAAGTTGTATTACAGTAGTCACCTTATTGGCCAGATCTTGATAAAACAATATATATTCATTTAAAATATTAGAAAGTTAATTACCTAGCCACAAATCACCAATTATTATAAAGGCAGTGAGTTTAGAGTTATCAAAAGTCAATACTATATTAACGTCTTTTCAATACATTATGGGAAATCGGTGATATTGGAAATGGGTGCCATTCATTGCAGTCTAAGAGAGGGTTAAATCCGAGAATGAAATACTATTGGAATATCCAGCCAATTATGTTCGAAAATACGTGACCGAAATGAAATGAAAACCGTGCTTTATTGACACTTTTTTTTACAAAAAAACATAGTCATTTCATACACTTTTCAGCTGTTGCCTGAAAGACCGTCAGCTGGGTTGGCAAAATCAAAATAAAATTATTGTCTTGTATTGTCCATTTCGAATTACCAAAAAATAACAATAGCACCAAAAATATATTGATAAGGTACTGTGATACCGGAATTGACAGAAAGTTATAGCCCACTTCGAACAAAAAAAAAAACAAGACATAAATTAATAAAATATAATAATAATAACAACTTGAATGTAGATGTGATCAGTAATCGATCAATTGAGCCGTTCCATGTGGATTAAATTACGGTACAGTATTAATTAAAATTGAATCCATTGACCCAATTCCACTTGCATTTCTGAGCATCTTTCATGTAGCTTCCAAATACCTGCCAATCCCCCCAGTTCAAAAAGCACAGTATTCATCCTAGTCTAAACGATACTTTATAAAATACAATGTCTTATGTTTTTCAGAATAGGACATATCACGGCAAAGTAACAATAACATAATATAAGAAAAGTCTTCAATGTTAGCCTTGTGCGTGGACTATTGCAATTTTTAGCAAACTACATCATTCAATCGTGACTATGTACAAATGATATTTTGTTCATCAACGTTATATTTACAATTTATATACAGCTAAAAATCCATATTCCATGGAATAAATCAAATATAACTTACTGCTGTATAGCAAACAGAAACTCTACATCTTCAATTCCAATAACCAATGATTTCACCTTCTTAACTTCTTTGGTCAATTCTTTTTGTTCCAGAGTTTTATATTATTTGCTAATTGATTTAAAATCTGTGGTGAAATGAAATTATATTAAATACCGGGTGAAAAACTTTGTTTTTGTCAGTTTAAATAATATGTGTCCTTTTCTTTATCTTGCAGCAAATAGATTCATTAATCCAAGGCTTTAACTTTGTATTTACATTGTTGCATTATTTTATTTCAACTTTTCTTTTCTTTCCACAAGCGTTCTATATTTCAAAGGAACGATCATTATACGACGCATCAGGTTGACTGTAGTGTAGACAGATGACCGGTAGGCGCCGCATATAGCAGCTGATCCAGCCTAGCGTAATCAGTGCGGCAGCGGGGGAAGTAGGGGGAGCGGACATATCAGCTGTTCCACTCCCCCCGCCGCCCGCCCCACACACACGTCAACCTGGACTAGAGAATGATCGATCAGTAATGTCTTTAACTTTTACCATTGCTTCGGCATATACCAAACTCGTAGTAGACAGTCTGACAAACTCATGATCGATACATATTTTCGACTGCTCGATTATTCTAGTTGGATCATTTAAAATGCTTTCCAAGGCAAACATTGACATAAGAGAAATACAATCATCTGTTACTGCATTAAAACTATTATTATCTACAATATTAATATTTAAATCTCCAATCCATAAGAAGTGTTTAGTGTTATTCAAACTAGTACTATGAAATATTAAAGCAATCACTTAATTCTATAGTCAGCTGTGTTAATTTGTGTGTAACAGTGCATTCTAATATTTTTCCTGAATAATTTTGTTATTTTAATTAATTTTCTCGTTTATTCTGCAATAAGTGTTCAAAATGTAGTTTTAATTAGGCGTTTCTTTGTTCCTTTGTTATTACTTATTTGCTTTCAAAGTGTTCTAGTAATTAAATAGTTGTTTTCAGCGTTTGTTTACATTTAACCTAGGTTAGGCTATTTTTCTTACAATGAACGAACTTCCACGTACGTCTAAATCATTTTGTCCGAAAAATGTGACCATTCATTCTTATAATGACCACGATTACTCGCTCAATCAACACAAAACCAATTCAACTCCTACTTCATCTGACTTCCTACT